>CM074279.1:27710132-27950132 GCA_037194245.1 Opsariichthys bidens | reverse complement strand
ACACACACTCAGTTATTTGCAGATGGGCAAATGTCTTTCAGTTACACGTCCTTACTTTGTTCTTTCATTTTGTCTTTCTAAAGGGACGATCTGCCAGACATCAAAGTGGATGCAGCATCTCCGGCACCAAGGGTTACCTTCAACATCGACACGGTAGTATGCATGCATACACCAGTGTGTGTCTCACATTTGTCCTTTTGAAATGCTTTTTGCATCTTTTTGTCGTCATTTCTAATGGTGCGTTCCTACCATGACGTTATTACCGTAAATAAAGCTCTGTATGCTTTCGAATCGCTCTCACGGTACTTTGATTTCATAAACCGTTCATTCTGTACAGTGCCGCTTCAAGCCGAACTCGCCTTAAATCTGCAGTGGTCAGGTGATACAGCGGTCAGTTGCGGCTCTAGGAAAATGCACGTGAATGCTTTATGAAGTTCAGAATCTTTACAGTAATTACGACATGGCTTGAACGCACCTTAATGTTCCATCTTCATGTTCATTGTTTACATGTCAACGAAGCTGTAAAGTTTACTAAAGTGTTGCTTTTGACATACACTACCATTATAAAATTATACTTTTATTTAGCAAGGATGTATTAAAACTGACCAAGTTTTTTATTTAAAATCAATGCTGATTTTTAACTTTGTATTCATCAAGTCCTGAAAAGATGCATCACAGTTTAAAATAAAATTAAGGTAATAATAATAAGTGTTTCTCAAGGACCAAATCAGCATGCCAAAAGTTATTGTAAGATGTAATGATTTTTCAAAATATGACTGTATTTTTGATTTGGTTTGGTGAGCATAAACATTTAAAAGAATTTTAACAGTGGTGTGTTTGGACAAACACACACTTTTCCACACACACTCAGTGGTTTTACCTGCAAGTGCTTCACTCTTGACTTAAAGGGTTCACCCAAAAATGAAAATTCTGTCATTAATAACGTTCCACAGACCTTCATTCATCTTCAATTCTGAGAGCTTTCTGTCCCTTCAAAGAGATTCAACGCAACTACCAATTTCAAGGTCCAGAAAGGTAATAAATACATCATTAAAGTACTCCATGTGACTCCAGTGGTTTAACCTCAGTTTTAAAAAGCGACACGTATGCTTTGTTTGTGCAAAAAAGCATTTGAACACTTTATTTATGAAAACATTGATCTGCATTTATTAGAGCATCATGAAGCATGAGTTTTGTGTTCAGACTCGCGTGTCAACACAACGCACACATGCAAGTGTTCACTAGAGCACCATGACTCATACGCTTTGGATTTATTTTGTAAATAGTTTTTTTGCGCAAACAAAGCACTCGCGTTGCTTCATAAAATTGAGGTTATGGAGTCACATGAATGATGTCTTTACTACCTTTTTGGACCTTGAAAATGGTAGTTACTTTGAATCTCTATTGAAGGACAGAAAGCGCTCAAATTTCATCAAAAAATATCTTAATTTGTATTCCGAAGGTCTTACGGATGTGGGGCGTCATGAGGGTGAGGAATTAATGATAGAATATTCATTGAATATTGTTGAAAGCCACATTTATAGTATACACGCACTGTACTGAACACATTATATACCTCAGTATACCAGGTTTATTCATGGATGGGGTTTTCATTCGTCTGTTTGTGTTTAAGATGGACACCCCAAACCTAATCCCAAGTCCAGCTGGCTCTGTATTTAAGGTATCGAAGAAAAACGATCCAAATCAAATTCATAAAATCACATCTGAATCTTGGTGCATGAAAATCTGCTAAATCTAAATTTTCTTTTCAAAACTCAATCAAAAATCATCTTTCTCTGTCAAATGGTTTTGGCTCTTTGGATCTTAGGCTGGAAAGTGGTCTTATTTTCTCTTGATCTCTCTACTCACACGTTGATTCACACACTCCCTCGCTCCATATGTTGAAGCTGCTCTCGTGCTGTGTTTTGTATTACTAATCAGCTCTTGCTTCCTCAGCATGTCTGGAACTTGATCTTAGTTCATTGCATTGCTCATGATGTCTTGTCATCTGTCCATCTTTTCATCTTTCCATTTCTCATCCCTCTCTCCTCCGCTGGGTCTTGGTGGAAAGCATGAATTGGGAAAAGAAAAAGCTTTCTCCAAAGTGCTCACTGGTTATGAGCTATAAGCCAACAGATACGGTTTGAATTGAGCCAGAATCAGTTCAGTTTAGGATATGCACACATTAACAGATACAGGGACGGAATGATGGATGAATGGATGGATAGATTAACTGACCATAAGATTTGCCCTGTTAGTGTTCAGTGGATATATTATTGCACTCTTCTCAAAAGAAGCCCAGTTAAGGAGATGATTTGTAAATGTTAGGCAGTTGAATAAAAAGGATTTCTATTTTTAGTGGTAGATCAGATTCCTGTTTTTTTTTTTTTTTTCTCAGTTACAAACTTGAATTAGCTTTAAGCTTGGCATTGAGCCCATAGACATGTCAGGCACAAAGTCACAAGAAACGTAATAGAAACTGTATCATGAAGCATACTTTTAGGACCATTTTTGCTTTGGTACAATATTTCCACAACAGTTAGTTAAGTGTTATAGTTATAGTATGAAATAATTAACATTTCTGTATTGCATTCACCATTTAGTATAATAGTAATTACAAACTTAAAAGTTAAATGTCGATATGCACTGATATTAAAATTCTGTCCGATACCAATATCCGGTAATTATTTAAATGACCAAAAAAGGGCTGATCATTAAGATTATATACTATTTTGTGAATAAAAAGTTGACACTTTACTTAAAGGGATATTTCAACCAAAAATTTAAGTTCTGTCATCAACCAAACAGTTGATGGGCTCCATTAACTTCCATAGCATGAAAAAAAAAAAAAAAAAAAATACAATGGAAGTTAATGGAGCCCATCAACTGGTTACCGACTTTATTCAAAATATCACCTTTTTATGGTCAGCAGAAGAAAGAAATTCATACAGGTTTGGAACAAATTGAGGGTGAGTAAATGATAACAGAACTTTTGCGTGGACTATCTCTTTAATACTTATGTTTATAGTTTGTGTAAAAATGAACAGATGACAAAAAAAAACACAATTTCAGATCAGGAATCAGCAAATATTATAATGCATTTATAATATTGGCTGTGATTTATTTATGAAATGATGTAATGCATTATAATGTACATACAGTTTTATAAAAAAAAAAAAAAATCAGTTGTTTTAAATACTATGTGAATTTAGGCATTAAAAATCAATAATACCAGCAATCTTAATGGGCCTAAAAATATGCTTTACTTAACTTTTTTAGTCTTCTTTTTCTCTTGATTTTTGACACTCACGTAGTTGAAGAGATGTAAATCCTTTAGTAGAGAAATGGATGAATAGATGGATAGATGCATAGACAGATCGTCTGACTGTTGGCTCTCACTGATTGTTAAAGTTCCCGGAGGAGACAGAGGTGGACCTGTTGTCTGTCACCATTGATGATCCTGCCCATTACCCATCATGCTCAGTGTTCAGTGCCCCTGGCACACCCGCAGTCTTTTCACCAACCATTCCCTTCCAGCCTGATGACAGTCGCCGTGACGACCTCTCCTCGACTTCGTCAGAGGACTCGGACAAAGAGGACGAGTTTGACAGGGACAGGCCGCATAGCTATTATCGCAGACCAGGGTGCGTTAAACCACACAAGCAACACTCGACAAACACAATGACACGTTCCCTAAACTGATGGTCTGTATATTTGTGTTTCTCAGGGGCTCTCAGAGGAAGTCATCTGCACTTTCTGCATTATTCAGCGAGCGCTGGCCCAACACACCCCCTCAGCGTGGAGGATTAGCTCCGCCCACTGAACGGAACATTGACTTTGAGCTGGATGTGCGTGTTGAGATTGACAGCGGCAAGTGTGTGCTGCACCCCAGCACCCAGCCACCTGAGCATGAAGATCTCGCACTGAGGAGGTAAAGAGACACAAAAATCCCCACACGTCAAAATTTGAAATTAAAATGGACTGCAGCGATGCACCAACGACATATTTTTGCAGGCCAACATGAACGTTAGAATCACCCTGGTTCCCTCAGCAAAAATCCAATTGCATTTTTTCCATTTGACTTTTGTATTATTGTAGATCATAAACTCTTTGACCAACAAAAGATGTTTTCTTCATCGTGATAATCTTCACAAGCAGTTTTAATTTCGTTATTTTCGTCAACGACATTTTTTTCACAGACAAAAAAATGAGACTATAAATAAAAACTAGACAAATGTTAGAGAGGGTCGATTTTGGAGGCGATCCAGTCAGAAACGATGTCCTGCGTGGTAGAGGCGCACATTTGAATTAGTAACGTGAAGTCTACTATGATGATCTACATTTTTTGCATACACTCATTAAACGTCTGGGAGAAAGAAGAGCAGACATTTGAACATATCTAAAAAAGCGTGACAAGACGGTACGGTTTTATGTGCGCACCTCTTCAACGCTTGTTTGGTGCACTTTTGTTGTGCACCTGAGTGCGATTGCTGCGTTCGCACCTTCCCAAACGAATCACACCAAGGAGGACAACAAACACTAGTGAGATTCCACCGAACTAAATGAAGCAGGTGTGAAAGCACCCTAAATCTACTTAATCAGAATTGTTTGTTTTAGTCGACTAAATATCAAAAAACAACTCTGATTACTGAAACTAAAAATGACTGAGACTAAATGGCATTTTAGTCAGAAGACTGAATCAAACTAAATCAAAATTTGCTGTCAAAATGAACTGATCACAGTACAACGTTTATATATTTTGAAGCTTAAAAACAGTTACACACAGGCATATAAAGAAGCTACACAACGTTACTGTAATGACGAGTCAGCGGGATGGGATCCAAGTGCGAGCTTTATTCAAAGACGTGGTCAAACAGGCAATGGTCAAGAAAACCGCAAACAGTGTTGGCAGGGAACAGGCAGGCTCGTAGTTATAATCCAGGCGATAGGTCAGAAAGGCAGGCCGTAAGATACACAATCCAGGAATACAGGCAATAAGTCCACAGGGCAGGCAGATAAACATCGACAGACAAAGGTAACAGGCTGGATCAGAGACAGGAAAACAAGACGGGAATATAACGCGCAGAAATGTAACACTGGGATTTACAAGACCTCGCACCTGAGTGTGTGTGCGTTGAACTTAAATATGGCGGGATGATGAGTGTCAGCTGGAGCCGCGATCAGTGACAGGTACGGGGATTCTGGGAAATGTAGTGTGGTGCATAGAGTCCATGATATGGGAGGGCGACATCTGGTGGCAAGTGGATGGAAGATGACAGACAGGCTTCATGACAGTACCACCACTCAGGCTCTTTCAGTGTTGAAATTTGTTTTGGAATAGTTTGCACAAGTGCGGTTATAAATGCAACGAGGCTGTGGAAGCGGACTAGTGAGTAGAGGAGTTCGGCGTTATGACTTTTAATGTTCACAACAACCTCATTTAGCCACTTGTCAGCAATCGTTTTTTCAAGATGAGTAAAAACCTTAAAAATCACAGGGGGGTATTTGAATTTTATGTTGTTGAGTAAAACTTGAAAATATCTTGAGCTCGCCATAGACCCCATCTCAGGCATTTAACCAAAAACCATTAAAAAAACCAAAAAAACGTCAGGACAATGGAACTGGAAGTGCTAAAATACTAACTCGTTTCTGTGTTTTGGCCTACAAAAATGTGTCATCCATGCTGCACTCTGTTCATCCACATTTAATTTTGAACTGTAAAGTGTTTCTGTTTTAAAACGTCTCTCTGTTGTTTAGGAGTTGTGAGCGGAGCTCGAGGAGTCTAGATCAGGACTCTCCTCCTAAGAAGCGAAAGCTGCAGCACAGTTTAGGCTCCAGCTCTCATCTGCTGAATGCTAAGCGAGTACCCACCTCTTTGCAGAGCAAGGCCAGTGACATTGAGACCACTGTCTTCTACATCCCTGGAGTGGATGTTAAGGTCTGCAGTGGATCTTTTGATATGGTTTAAGTGAAGCCGAATGCACACAGAAGGATTTTAGCTACAATGTTTCCATCTGAGACTTAAGTTTTGGGTGCTCCACCACATAAAACCCTCTCAAATACACTCCTAGATCTATTTAATATAAAACATAATAATAAAACAAGTTACAGATGTAAAACAGCAATAAACCTAAATTTGATGTACACTTTCCATGACAGTAGCACTCACACTCCCCTCTTTGTCTGTTTACAGCTACATTACAACTCTAAAATGCTGAAGACGGATTCGCCCAATGCCTCGCGTGGATCTTCCCTTCCCAGAACCCTTTCTAAAGAGTCCAAACTGTATGGTATGAGAGACGCACCCGCACCACCAGGCCCTGGCAAGACTAACACACTCCTCCCTCCCCCTCCCCCTCCTCTCCCTTCAGGTACACTCTCTCTTCATGTGTCGTCCTCTGCCGCTGGCTTCCTGCATGCGCTTCGCCTCATCTGTCACTGAAGCCTACAGCTCTGAGCTCGACTGTAGCGCATGACTGTCTAGGATCAGTGTTCACAGTTGCCTCAATGCTGGATCTTTTTTCCGCTTTGCGTCTGTTGATTTTACTGCTGATGTGACTGCTTGGTTTGAGACAAGCTTCCATTATTAGTTATTATAAAATGATTGGCAACAGTTTTTTTTTTTTGCTCATTGTTTTTTTTTTCTGTTTGTTCTCTTTCTCTGGTTTATCTTGCTGACTTCAACTAAAACTAGAAAAGAAATCATAGTATATACACTACCGTTCAAAGGTCGGGTCAGAAAGTCTCTTATGCTCACCATTTATTTGATAAAAATACAGTAAAGTTCTTATAAAGTTCTTATATTTTAAAATGTAATTTATTCCTGTGATCAAAGCTGAATTTTCAGCATCATTACTCCAGTCTTCAGTGTCACATGATCCTTCAGAAATCATTCTAATATGATGATTTGCTGCTCTGGAAACATTTCTGATTATTATTATCAATGTTGAAAACCGTGCCGATTAATATTTTTGTGGAAACTGTGATATTTTTTTAGCATTCTTTGAGGAATAGAAAGTTAAAAAAGAACAGCATTTATTTGAAATACAAATATTTTATGACCATATAAATTGCTGTCAATTTTGTTCAGTTTAATGTGTCCTTGACCTGAACAAAAGTATTTATTTCTTTGAAAAACAAAAATCTTACTGTCCCCAAACTTTTAAACAGTAGTGTATAATAGTGTAAAAAAATTTATATATATATATATATATTATTTCACACACAGGTTTTTTTTGCTATCTTAGTGAGGACATTCCATAGGCATAATGGTTTTTATACTGTACAAACTTTACATTCCCTCCCCCTTCACTACCCCTACCCCTAAACCTACCCATCACAGAAAACATTCTGCATTTTTAATAAAACATTGTATATAATGTACAGTAAATAACAGTAAAACTTCAGTAGTTACTTACGGTATCTTCTAAATTAGTAAATATAAGCAAGCATCACTCACTATCACACATATATGGAAAAATGAAAAATATCTTGTCATTTACTCGCTCATGTTTGCCAGAACCCAACATAAAATGTATTTTAGGTTGAGTGTTTAATGTTCTCTTTTCCATGTAATGAAAGTGGATGGTAATATCTACACTGCAAACTACAAATAGACACTACTATTCATTTATTTTTAACCATTTTCTATTGCAGCCATTGCATTTTATGCTTGTGTTAAACAATGTTTGGGTGTTTTGGCTGCTCTGTTGTGCATCATGCATGCTGGAGGTGCATTGGGTGCCATGTGGTTGCATCCTGCTTTGAATCTCATGCTTTCATTGCATGATAAATTGACAGCCAAGATGGATTGTTCTCAACGTGTGTGTGTGTGTGTGTGCGCCCAGCTAAAGCTAAGGGAGGTGTAGGGGTGAAGACGGCTAAGCTGTATGCGTGGGTAGCCCTGCAGACACTACCAGAGGAAATGGTCATCAGCCCGTGTCTGCTGGACTTCCTGGAGAAAGCGCTGGAGACGATTCCCATCACACCAGTCGACAGGAACTACACAAGTCAGTGTGGTTTTAGATTGATAATTTTTCACTTGAATATCAAATGATAAAATCACAATTCTATGAGGAGTTTAGGCTGATATGAATGTGTGTTTGTGTAGCCCTCAATGTTCCTGAGGAGGATGTGGGTCACTTTGATTCTGTGGAGCCTTTGGAGGAGTCTCAGGTGTCTCTCGTGTCTTCTGCTTCATATCCGTACTCCTCCTTCCCTGTGGATGTGGTAGTTTATGTCAGGGTGCAGGTATACCAGCGATTCTCCATTTGTACTCACTAGTTACCATCTCAGAGCGGTTGGTTAAGTTCTTCGTCTTTGTTTCTCAGCCATCTCAGATCCGGTTCAGTTGTCTGCCCATGTCTCGAGTGGAGTGCATGCTGAAACTTCCCTCTCTGGACCTGGTCTTCTCCTCCAATAGGGGTGAACTTGAGCCCACCAGTACCACCCATCCGCCTGAGGGCCAGAACACACCTTCCTCCACACCTCCATCGGTACACAATGCCAACAGAGTGCCTGGAAGCAAAGGTATGAATGTTTGGTCACTGTGATTTGACATGTTCCTGGGTCAACACATTATTTCCTGTCTGAAAATCCATATCCCTACCCCTAAACCTATCCCTACCCAGAAGTTATCCCTAAAATCAAAGGGAAATGATTGGCGAAAAACACTGACACGATCCCTTGTTGTAAGCCTAAACTTGACATTAAAATGTTAACTTGTCACTCAAATCTGATTGGTTGATTGGAATATTGTTCCAGGATCAATACAGATGTTGATATTTGGATATCAAGTACCATTCAAAAATTTGGGGTTAGTAAGATTTTTGAATGCAAGAACACATTAAATTGATCAAATGTGATGGTAAATACATTTATAATGTTCTATTCATCAGAGCATCCTGAAAAAATATGGTTCACGGTTTCCACAAAAGATGTTAAGCAGCACAACTGTTTTAACATTAATAATAATAATGAAATGTTTCTTGAGCACCAAATCGGCAGATTACAACGTACGCGGCGCTGAAAAGGGCGGGGTTACATAAGTTCCATAGTCTTACAATTACATCAGAAGTAACTGTAAAAGTAAACTGTATTTAAATTTTTCAAGGGAAAAGTAATTAAATAACAGTAATTAATTACGTAGTAATGCAATACACCCAACGCTGCATAGAACAGAAGAGAGCCGTCACAGTCGAAAAATCAGTCTAGGCTTTCATAGACAGTCGGGGAAGTCTCTTTTTTTTTTTTTTTTACTTTCATTACAAGCTGTTCATGCATCGGCAATAAAACGGCGATAAATACATTCCTACATATAGCCCCTTTATGGGTGTATTGACTAATGGTAATCATTGTAACTACTTCCATCCCTCAGGTCCATCTACTGGGTTAGGCAGTCCTCTGGGGCGGAGTCGCCACCACAGCAGCCAATCAGATCTAACAGGCCCACCGATTAACTCATCAGGCCTGAGTTTCACTGCCTGTATGTCAGATTTCTCCCTGTACGTGTTTCATCCCTATGGAGCCGGCAAACAGAAGTCTGCAGTTACTGGCCTTCAGCCCGGAACAGGACCACTGGGTGAGAGCCCCATGCAAAGACATTACCCAGAAATATTGTGATGTTTACAATTAATATAAACTTATATACTGTAAGAGAATTATAGGAGATGGAATTCTGGAGATGTCTTTGGTTCTTTCAGGAGCAGTGGACGATGAGGCGTCTTCAGTGACGGGCAGGAAAGATTCTCTCTCCATCAACTTGGAGTTTGTGAAAGTCAGTCTTTCCAGGATGAGACGTACAGGATGTCCGGCGTTTATTGATACTTCCATTGCCAGCAAGGGTGGGAAGTTGGACACCACTCTTATCAACATCTCAGGTGAGTAATTCAAAATGAAGTACTGGGAGATCCTTTGGGATGCCTGATTTTATCACCTGACTACAACCCTTTCCAGCTATATGACACTAACTGTTCAAAAGTTTGGGGTCAGTCATTTTTTTAAATATATATATTCAGCAAGAATGCATTAAATTGATCAGAAGTGACAGTAAAGACATTTATAATGTTACAAAAGATTTATATATTTAAATAAATGCTGTTATTTTAAACTTTCAATTCATCAAAGAATCTTGAAAGCAAAAATATGAAGCAGCACAATTGTTTTCAACATAATAATAAATGTTTCTTGAGCACTAAATCAGCATATTAGAATGATTTCCAATCGTCATGTGACACTGAAGACTGGAGTAATGATGCTGAAAATTCAGCTTCACTATAACAAGAATAAATTACATTTTTTTTAAATGTATTCAAATAAAAAAGTTATGTAACAACATTACTATTTTTATTGTATTTTTCATCAAATAAATGCAGCCTGGGTGAGCGTAAGAGACTTCATTTAAAAAAACATTAAGTCTTTCCAGCCCCAAACTTGGAACGGTCGTGTGTGTTTAATAATAAAGTGCAATAAAAGTCAATCCTTCAGTTTTCTCAGTAACTCATTTATGACTCAAGGTGTATTTTACTCTTTTTTTTTTTCTAGCCGTGTGTGATATCGGTTCTGCATCCTTCAAGTACGACATGAGACGTCTGAGTGAGATTCTTGCGTTCCCACGAGCTTGGTACCGCAGAAGCATTGCCAGAAGATTGTTTCTGGGAGACCAGACCATTAACTTACCAGGTTATACACACATACTCAACGTTACACTGCTGTTCAAAAGTTTGGAGTCACAATTACGTTTTTGGAAGAAATTGATGCTTCTGTTATCAAAAGTAGCATTTAATTGACCAACAATTCAGTGACAAAAACATTGTAAATTATTATTTAGATATTAAATAGTGCAAGTTATTTTAAAGATTTGTTTAAATATTCTTAACAGAATTGAAAATGGTGTGCCACTGAAGTGTGGCGATCAAAATACAATGTTTTTTCAGTTGCAGGAGTACCAAGTACACTTTCACTTTCAAAGTCCATATAATATATATAAACATTTCATCAGTCTGTTGTTCATGGAGGCTATTTCATGCACTGCTGTCTAGAAAGAAGAAGGCAAACTGGATGTAACCGTGACAGATGCCTGCTGGACAACAACAAGCAGTTTGAGAAAGCGACCCCTTACTGGTGCTCAGCTGACAGCTTCATTGATCCGTACATGTCAAACAGCAGTTTTATTTGCAGCAGTGAAGACATGCCTTTTAGACAGAATTTAAAAGCCAAAGCTACATCTCAAACGAGAAAATGAGAAAAAAACAGCAGAAAAGGCAAAAAAAAAGATTTAATGAACCTAAGTTTGAGGTATTGAGCGGGATAGTTCACTCAGAAATGAAAATTCTATCATCATTTTCTCACCCTCGTGTCATTCCGAAACCTTAAGACTTCATCAAAAGTCCAGGCAACCAAAAAGGTCATTGAGGCTTTGTAAAACTAAATTCATGTGAATCAAGCCGTTCAATCCAAGTAGTGTGAATAGATTTGATTTAGCCTTTTATTTACTTCTAAATAGTGATTGACACACATACACAGAGTACATCTCATATGTTAAACACAGAAGCTCGAACATGCCTGCGTGAATGAGGTTTGTTCTCGCTCACATGAGCTTCCCTGTTTACTATGTATGTGTGTTTATATGTGAATAAAAGCCTAATTTATATCTGTTCAGCATATAGTGATCATATCTCTTCACAAGACGGTGATTAAACCACTCGATTCAAAAGAAATGTCGTTTTCAGGGGCGGACTGGCCATCGGGAGCACCGGGACATTTCCCTGTGGCCTGATGGTCATTCTGGCCTGGCGGCTGCCACTGTGCTGTCGATCAGACTGACGTGCAATAGGCTGGTATGCAACTGCGAATTAATTGACGCACTTTTGAGTCTACGAATCAGGCGATCGCGGAGTGAAAATGACACCGCCACATGACCCAACATCAGCGAAGCACTGCCTAATTGGCTATATCCAGAGGCAGGCTTTATCTTGGAAAATAGTGCAAAAAATGGAGCGTAAACGCAAATGAGGAGCAGAGAGGGAACGCATAAAAAAGGAGAAAAGCCCTGGCCACAGACGCAGCAAGTTGCTGAAAAATCCCAGCCACGTTCGCCGGTAAGGGAACAGGTCGGTCAGAATTACATTTACATAATATTTACTAGGGGTGGAAAACAAATCGATCCGTTCGGTTCTCCACACTCGTTTCTCCATGCGCTCGGACGGTCCGCTGTTCAACTTAAATCTGACAAAGCATCTGTAATATGGTTTACTATAAATAACACGTAAAACAATCAAGGTTCAGTTAATATGTGTTACTGTTCCACCCCTAATATTTACTTAATCACTTGGCAGATGGACGCTTTCATTCGAAGCAACTTACAATAGATAAAATCTATTCTTTATAAAAAATAATACAAATATAATGATAGAAGTTTTAAAAACGCATCTTAATGACAAACTAGCACATTGTTTTATATACTGTATGGGGATACATAGAGCATTAGAAATATATAAAATATATCTTTGGTGTGGTAGTATAGATGGTCTATTCCTAGTGAGTTTTTGAGGGTTTATTTATCCATTCATATTATGAATGGTAGTCTACCTGTTACATCAAGTAACAGGGTTACCCTATAAGTTTAGCAGGCTGGTGGACACATGAATTTGGTGGTGGTGACTGCAGCAGCAGAGGTGGCCTGGGGTGGAGTCAAATTCCCAGCCTGATTTACTGTCCCAGTCCACCACTGGTCGTTTTATTCATGACCTTTTTTGGATCTTCCAAGTTTTGGTTACCTGGGATTTCAATGGAGGGACAGAAACCTCTCAAAAACCGTTGGTTAATCTTCAGAACACAAATGAAGATATTTTTAAAGTCGTGGAACGACGTGAGGGTGAGTTAATGATGTCAGAATTTTGGGTGAACTATTTCTTAATGAGTTGCTTCAGAAAGCAGTCCAAATTTTTGAACCTGTTTCCAGACGTCTCGCATCTTCAGATGAATGTTGGAAAGCATTGATGATGACTGGTGTAAAATGTGTGTTGTAGCTTCGGGTCCTGCCACGCCAGACTCCGTGGAGAGCATCGCCCAGCACCTGTCTCCTGAGTCCAGCCGAAAAGCATACTGGAGGACCTGGGACGGTCAATCCACTCAACACCCCTCTGTCTTCACTGATGCCACACCAAGCCACGCACACCTCAAATCACCTGCCACCGGACGTTCCCGCAGTGTGTCCGACTCCTCAGCACCACGCAGAGGTACGCATGCATGATTCGAGAGGTCTGATGATGATGTCTTGGCTCTACCAACCTTACATAGTAAACCAATTGTGTTTTGTGTATGTGTCTCTTCAGACTCTGTCACCAAGACCTCCACCCCGTCGTTTCGGAACGGAAAAACAGCAGCAGCACAGCAGGGTTCACCATGGGAGACGCTGGTGGTGTTCGCTATCAACCTTAAACAGCTTAATGTCCAGATGAACATGAGCAACGTCATGGGCAACAATACGTACGAGACCTACAGAAACTGTTTAATTAGTACAGCTGTTTACAAATGTAATATCTCTGTTTGACGTCTATTTGTGTATGTGTGTGTTTTAACAGTTGGACAACAAGTGGGCTGAAGAGTCAGGGCCGTCTGTCAGTGGGCAGTAACAGAGATCGTGAGATCAGCATGTCTATCGGACTGGGTCGGTCCAAACTGGATTCCAAAGGAGGAGTGGTGGGTGGCAACATTGACGTCAACACACTGGAAATGGTCTGTAAGTAAACTTTTATTATTATTATTATTATTTTTTTTTTTTTTTAGAGAGGATGCACTCGCTCTAAAAACTGCTCATGTCAGTTTTGGCTGAAAACATATTTCATCTAATTATTAGACACATTTTTATGTTATAATATATGTTTTATGTTGTGTTATAATAACCAGTTACAACAGCTATCAAAATAATTTTGCCATTCATCACCACAAAATGTCTATCATATTGCTTTCAGAGTTTTATAAAAGGAGTGTAGGAATGTAAAGGTACACAAAAAAAACGGTTCGCTACGTACCTCAGTTTTGAAGTCAGTTTCGTATGGGTTCAGGGGACTAAAACCTAACTAAAAATGCTTTTTTAAATAGTGGTTTACTTAACAAATTGTGTCTGTCTATAAATTAATTCAATTAAAAGTTTCTTAAAAAAAAAAAAAAGAGATAAAAAAAAAAAAATCATCTCTGCCAAATCTGTAAATACTTACTAAATTCAGTTGCTATTTATTTTTAGATGTAATAATCAATGCTCAAATAACAAATAAAATGCAAATATGTAATATAATGAACAATACAATTAATATTTGGATTAATATAATCCATATATTTAGCGGAAGAGTTTCTCTAGCAAACTAACAAGCTGTGGACACTAAATGACTTGCCTGAGGTAAATGTAATGGACGCAACAGTGTTTACAAGCTGTTTTATTCACGTCTTATTCCACCGTTGAAACGCTGATTGTGCGATTACATGAGATATGACGCGTTTCAGTAAGTCGTACTGTATTCTTCAACATACCTTCTGATACTCCGTTTCACTCACATGCTTTGGTGGCACACAACCCTGGTGTCTGGTCATCCTCTTCAGTAACTGATAACTGATTGTTCTTCTAGCCCATATTTCAGAACATCCAAATCAGCAGCCCAGTCATAAGATCCAGATCACCATGGGCTCCACAGAGGCCCGGCTGGACTATATGGGCTCCAGCATATTAATGGGCATCTTCAGTAATGCTGATCTGAAACTCCAGGATGAGTGGAAGGTGAACCTCTGCACGACTGAGGCCAGTCTATCTGAGAAAAGGTAGGGCAGCATAAAAGAACTGCCAACTGAAGGAAATGTAAGAGACTGCCTCAACCATAACAAAAATTCTAATGTGCGTCTCCTCCAGTGAGATCTTTGTTCATGGAGACCTGCAGTGGGACATATTCCAGGTGATCATCTCCCGCTCCACCACCCCTGACCTGATAAAGATCGGCATGAAGCTGCAGGAGTTCTTCACAAAGCAGTTTGACACCAGCAAGCGAGCCCTATCCACCTGGGGCCCGGTACCCTACAATCCTCCCAAAACCCCAGTCATCAACACGGACAAAGGAGCGGCTGAACTCTGTTAGTGTGCTTGTGACCATTTTACGTTTAAGATACGATTTTGTTGTTAATGAAATGACATTAAAAACCAACATAAATGTCTTTTTCTCTCAGATATGGATGCAGCTCATCACAGACATTGGCCCAGTGTGCTGAAGATGGTGGCTGGATGTCACATTTCCCTCTTCCAGATGCCCCTCCCGGAGGATGCCGTGCAGCTGGGTGGCTCGATGAGTCTCCATGGCAACCACATGACTCTGGCTTGTTTCCATGGACCCAACTTCCGTTCCAAGTCCTGGGTGCTGTTCCACCTGGAAGAGCCCAACATCGCATTCTGGACTGAAGCACAGAAGATCTGGGAGGATGGTACAGACACAGTGCTAGTTTTCCATCCATGCGTTTATCCCTTTTGATTAATTGCAACTAACAGGTTGTGTTTTTTTGTCTAGGCTCCAGTGATGATTCTACATATATAGTTCAAACCCTTGACTTTCACCTTGGGCATAATACCATGGTAACCAAGCCTTGTGGTGCTCTGGAGAGCCCGATGGCAACCATCACTAAGGTTACCCGCCGTCGTCATGAAAACCCCCCACATGGGGTGGCTACAGTCAAAGAATGGTTCAACTATGTCACTGCCATGAGGAACGAAGGTAAATGTTGCACACTCAATGGCTCTCTTCCAAACCTAGTGAGCTGCCTTGCTGTCGGTTGCCTACATAGGCAGCTGCCTTCTAAGGCATAAAATTGAACCTCAGGAGTGACCGAGCGACTCTGCAAACAGTGCTTCTCACCTAGTGGTGAAAAATTACATGGTGATTAACACTGTAATACGCCAAAGATAATACCGTAATCTGGTTGACACTCCAACATAGGTCATGGTATTGCAAAAAAACAAAAACAAGATGATGACGCATTGTGTAGGTACTACTGCCACACAAACTCATATCAATGATATTTTGCTAGGTGACACAAAAGTGACACTATACCTACATCCAAAAGAACGTTTTCCGCCAGTGTTTGGGTTTTACATCATTATACCAGACTGTTAAAAAATGTATTCGATTTGTTCAAAAAATGCTGATTCATCCAGTAATGAGACATGAAGTGATTATGGAGTCATTCAAACCCATTGTTAAAAAAAGAATTCATTCAGATTAAACATTTTAAATATGCTGCAGTGAATCAGATTTTGTCAAAAACCTCTAGGAAATTTCTGTTCAGAATCGTGAGAGAATCATTACCTGTTTGAAATCAAAAAATTGTGATTCTCAATTTATCCAGAATCATACACAAATATTGGGTAGATGTCCGTTTTTAATTGGATTTAAACAATTCTTAGTTATCGGTTCAGAATTGAGTGAATTGTAAGTATATTTGTGATTATATATATTATGATTTTGGATTTTTTTTTTTTTTTTTTCCAATTGGCTCTTCCAGTCCATTATAGGATTGGCTTCTCCACAAAAGATGGACTGCTTTAGAATTCATCCAAAATTACAATCTATCTTGTCCGAGCCATATGTGTGTGGGCAAGTGCTCCAACATATGGTGCAGTTACAAATGACCCGAGTTTGAGACCGAGCTCAAGGTCCTTTCCCGCTTGTAGAAACGCCATTGCATGGGCAGCACTTCTGTGATTCCTTAACTCTTTCCCTGCCAGCATTTTTTGATCGTTTTCATTTAAAATTTCATGGCCCTCAGAATATTTTGTTGTGTGAATATCTGAACATGCAATATATCAAAAGGAAAGAACAGAACAGTTTTATTCTAGCTTCATGTTTTCTTTTTATCAACACTTGAATGTGGGTTTCATTAAAAAAGCAACATTTTATAACATTTTTTTATTGCTTGTTTTTGCTCCTTTTTTTGTTTTTGATTCCATACTCTTTCAGAAGTTGTGTAATAGCGCCCCCTACCATATAACAGTGAAAACACAAAATTGGAAAAAAGGGAAAAAAATAAGATTATTTCAACTTTTTATCTCACAATTCTGACTTTTTTTTTTCTCAGAATTGCGTGTTATAAACTCACAATTGCGAGTTATAAAGTCAGAATTGCGAATTTTTTAATACCTCGCAATTACGAGTTTATATCTCACAATTCTGTGAAACAAGTCCGAATTGTGAGATTAAAAAGACGCAATTTTTTATTTTATTTTTTTTTTTCAGTGGAGGAAATGGGCTTCCATAGCTCACTAAGAGTGGCTAGTGTAAAGCCATATTGTTTGCTGAGCAGTCACCTGTTTATAGTTTCCATATTTCCTGTTCTTGAAATGAAATAATAATTTTTTTTCCCTCCAAATAATTCTCTTTTCTTCTTTCAGAGCTGAACTTGTTGCGTAACGTGGATGCAAACAACTCAGAAAGTGGAGCAGCAGCAAAGAGTTCCAGCCTTCTGAGCGGCTTCAGGGGCTCCTCCAGCTACAACCATGAAACGGAGACCATCTTCGCCCTTCCCAAAATGCAACTCGAGTTCAAATCCATTCATGTACAAGACCCAGAGGAACCTTCTCTCAGTGGTACAGACTAATAACCTGCCAGATTTTCAAAATCTGGTAGCCTCTGGCAAATACATTGCTATTGTTTATTCCTAAGGATGTTAGACACTTGTGAGGCTTGTATAGTATGAAACCTCGCTGACTCTGAGCTGTGTTGCAGATGCTGGCAGTAAGCCCAAAGTGGAGTGCAGTGTGGTCACTGAGTTCACCGATCACATCTGTGTCACTATGGATGCAGAGCTCATCATGTTCCTGCATGACCTGGTGTCGGCATACTTGAAAGAAAAGGAGAAAGGTGAGATCGTGAAATCAAGATTCACTCGAGGGCTTTTCACACTGGGCTTAACCATGGGCTCTCGTCATTCTAAACAGCGCTTTTAACCCCGGGTAAAGGAACGTTTCAAAGTCAAATTGTTGTGCAAAATATCCGTTCAGTATAAACTCGATAGTACAGTCGGCAATGCGAGGATGCATCCGATCATTGACACCACAAATATGCAATCGTTAGAACGTTAACTCAGGGTTTAAACTGACCCAGGGTTAACTATTTCAAGTGTGAAAAGACCTGTTTCCTATGTTCATTAATGTCCCTGGTCACTAAGCATGTGCTTGTGTTGCAGCCCTCTTTGCGCCACGCATCCTCGCATCTCGATCTGGTCAGAAGAGCCCCACCACGCAGCAGGATGAAGCCTCATCAGAGAAGGAAAAGGAAGAGGGAGTGAACTACGCCACAGTGGACTGGAGAGAGTTCCTCTGCAACACATGGCATCTGGAGCCCACACTACGGTAACACTGTGGTCACATGACCTCAACTCATGTTCCACACAGACCTATCTATCTCAAATCAAATAGACATATGTGTTGATAGACAGTTGGTGTGGGGTTCTAGGCTAGGGTCTTCTGGCTAGTTGTTGTGGTGATCTGGGTGGCTGCTAGTTGGTAGTTACATTTTCTGACTGGATGGGAGGGAGTTGCTAGGGTGTTCTTGGATATGTTTCCAGAAAGCATTTTTAGTCAACTATGGTTGTAAGTCCCAATGAACGCTATTGGTAACAACAGACTTGTGACCGTAGTTCGGTTTGGGAAACGCACCCTAGGCTGGTTACTGTGGGGATCTGGGTGGTTGCTCAGGTGTTGCTAGGTGGTAGTTGAGGTTTTCTGAATGGATGGGAGGGAGTTGCTGTGGGGTTCTGGGTGGTTGCCCGGGTGTTGCTAGGTGGTAGTTAAGGTTTTCTGAATGGATGGGAGGGAGTTACTGTGGGGATCTGGGTGGTTGCCCGGGTGTTGCTAGGTGGTAGTTAAGGTTTTCTGAATGGATGGGAGGGAGTTGCTGTGGGGTTCTGGGGGGGTGCTCGGGTGTTGCTAGGTGGTAGTTAAGGTTTTCTGAATGGATGGGAGGGAGTTGCTGTGGGGTTCTGGGTGGTTGCTCGGGTGTTGCTAGGTGGTAGTTAAGGTTTTCTGAATGGATGGGAGGGAGTTGCTGTGGGGTTCTGGGTGGTTTCTCGGGTGTTGCTTGGTGGTAGTTAAGGTTTTCTGAATGGATGGGAGGGAGTTGCTGTGGGGTTCTGGGGGGGGTGCTCGGGTGTTGCTAGGTGGTAGTTAAGGTTTTCTGAATGGATGGGAGGGAGTTGCTGTGGGGTTCTGGGTGGTTTCTCGGGTGTTGCTTGGTGGTAGTTAAGGTTTTCTGAATGGATGGGAGGGAGTTGCTGTGGGGTTCTGGGGGGGGTGCTCGGGTGTTGCTAGGTGGTAGTTAAGGTTTTCTGAATGGATGGGAGGGAGTTGCTGTGGGGTTCTGGGTGGTTTCTCGGGTGTTGCTAGGTGGTAGTTAAGGTTTTCTGAATGGATGGGAGGGAGTTGCTGTGGGGTTCTGGGTGGTTTCTCGGGTGTTGCTTGGTGGTAGTTAAGGTTTTCTGAATGGATGGGAGGGAGTTGCTGTGGGGTTCTGGGGGGGGTGCTCGGGTGTTGCTAGGTGGTAGTTAAGGTTTTCTGAATGGATGGGAGGGAGTTGCTGTGGGGTTCTGGGTGGTTTCTCGGGTGTTGCTAGGTGGTAGTTAAGGTTTTCTGAATGGATGGGAGGGAGTTGCTGTGGGGTTCTGGGTGGTTTCTCGGGTGTTGCTAGGTGGTAGTTAAGGTTTTCTGAATGGATGGGAGGGAGTTGCTGTGGGGTTCTGGGTGGTTTCTCGGGTGTTGCTTGGTGGTAGTTAAGGTTTTCTGAATGGATGGGAGGGAGTTGCTGTGGGGTTCTGGGTGGTTTCTCGGGTGTTGCTTGGTGGTAGTTAAGGTTTTCTGAATGGATGGGAGGGAGTTGCTGTGGGGTTCTGGGGGGGGTGCTCGGGTGTTGCTAGGTGGTAGTTAAGGTTTTCTGAATGGATGGGAGGGAGTTGCTGTGGGGTTCTGGGTGGTTTCTCGGGTGTTGCTAGGTGGTAGTTAAGGTTTTCTGAATGGATGGGAGGGAGTTGCTGTGGGGTTCTGGGTGGTTTCTCGGGTGTTGCTTGGTGGTAGTTAAGGTTTTCTGAATGGATGGGAGGGAGTTGCTGTGGGGTTCTGGGGGGGGTGCTCGGGTGTTGCTAGGTGGTAGTTAAGGTTTTCTGAATGGATGGGAGGGAGTTGCTGTGGGGTTCTGGGTGGTTTCTCGGGTGTTGCTAGGTGGTAGTTAAGGTTTTCTGAATGGATGGGAGGGAGTTGCTGTGGGGTTCTGGGTGGTTTCTCGGGTGTTGCTTGGTGGTAGTTAAGGTTTTCTGAATGGATGGGAGGGAGTTGCTGTGGGGTTCTGGGGGGGTGCTCGGGTGTTGCTAGGTGGTAGTTAAGGTTTTCTAGCTGGATGGGAGGGAGTTGCTAGGGTGTTCTGGCTAATTGCTGTGGGGTTCTGGGTGGTTGTTCGGGTGTTGCTAGGTGGTAGTTAAGGTTTTCTGAATGGATGGGAGGGAGTTGCTGTGGGGTTCTGGGGGGAGTGCTCGGGTGTTGCTAGGTGGTAGTTGAGGTTTTCTGACTGGATGGGAAGGAGTTGCTGTGGGGTTCTGACTGGTTTCTCAGATTTTGCTAGTGTGTGGCTGGATGTTGGGGAGCTAGGGTGTTCTGGTTGGTTGATAAAAGTTCTAAATAGTTGCTAGTCAATGAAGTCATTTTACATGTGGAATGTTTTAGGTTGATCTCGTGGACGGGCCGTAAGATCGATCCGGTGGGGGTGGACTACATTTTGCAGAAGCTGGGATTCCACCATGCCAGGACTACGATTCCCAAGTGGCTGCAGAGAGGAGTGATGGACCCTCTGGATAAAGTTCTGTCCGTTCTCATTAAGAAACTTGGCACGGCATTACAGGATGAGAAAGAGAAGAAAGGTCAAAGAGACAAAGATGAGCATTAACTCAAACACTTCAATGTATTAATACATTTCCGCTATCGGGAGCCATCTCTGTGAATTATTATTTTTTTTTACCTTGTATGAAACCACTGGATTTGTTGCAAACTACTGTACAGCACCCACAAACACATCACAGCCATTGCTATACTGCGTGAACATTTACGTTTGGCCTGGTTCATATGGCTATAGCTCTTGGATGACTGAAAGTGTTTTTTTCTTTTTTGCTTTTGTACATTTTCATTTTCAGATCCACTAAACGTTGGATAGCTGCTGCTGAATGCCAGTTGGACTTTTAACATGGATTAAATGCACTTACGCATCACTGACACTAACAAATGAGCAGTGATCTTAAGCTACAGTATACAAGTGTGCTCTTGAAATCGGTTTACATGAGTTCAGAGGAGCGATAAGCATCCTGTGTTCTTTCTCTGAGGTGAATATACTGCTGAATATTGCCAATCAGACTTTTTAAGTAGTTTTATTTAACATTTTAAGAGCAAACAATACAGGTAACCGCTGACCGGGTGGTTAAAGTGTTCTTTCAGCCAGCACAGGAAGTGTGACCATCCCTATGCCTAATTATTCCTTTGAGAGTGACCAAATTTTATGATGCCTGATTAACAACACATTTTGAGGGATGATATAGTGGAAATGCCTCAGATATTCCTGTGAATACATCAGAACCTCAGATTGTGCTGTGTAATGTGAATTGGCCTGTAAAGCAAGGCTCAAACTTAAATAGACAAACAAAATGTAAATATCTTAAATGCATAAGCTGTTACCCATGTTAGGCCTGTGGTGATAGTGTTTTTCCTTTTTTCATAACAAGTGCAATAGACCATTGTATGTACAGAGGTAAATATGTTAAATGTGCTGATTTCTTAACTGAATAAAATCATTACTACTAAAATGAATGATACATTCATGTGACTTTTTTTTTCATCAATGATTTGAAAACTACTATGAATCTTAATTCATTGCTGTGGAAATATAAACGTGCCTTAGGGAATGGATGCATAAAGAAAATGTTACTGCAGAAATAGCATATCAGTCGCCGTTTTTGCAGGACTGGATTTCCAGGGATTGACCCTTCGCATTAAATTTGATTGACAGGCGATCTGACCAATCATAACCCGGAATCCGCCAATTTGTCCAACAAAGCAGTCAGGGGAGTTAGTAGATTAACGTTGGTGAACTTGAACTTGAAAAATTGTGTGTCCTCACGTCTTTCCGTGCTTGAAACAACATTCCGTCTGGTGTTCATTCATGTTTATTTGATGCTGTAAATGAACTAGTATGAAGAGATGATCGGTTCACGAGGAGCTACAGCGATCTGTCACGACACGTGAAGAGCCACTACACGGTATTTACTGTTTAAACTTATTAAAAAAATTACGATATATTAAATATGAAACTGTTTCATATGTCTGTCGACGTGTTGTCCGTGTCCTCTTTGCTCCAGGATGTATTTTTCACTTCGTTTGAAATGTTTGCTGCCTAAAGCCAACTGTTTTTGTAAAAAAAAAAAAATACAATTTCATTCAAAACTGGGCCTAAGCAACAATGTACTATCCAATGTACAATTCCAAACTTAACCACTGAGTGGCGTACTTTGGCGAACCACGACGGGCTAAATTGAAACTATTGAACGTTTTAAAACTGAATAGGTAGATTTGACATTCTAACATCCTGGTTACTCAAACTTAATGTGCTACAAAAATGAACCAAGCCATAAAAAGGATATACAGCTAGTAACATGCTATCATTTCATTCAGAACTGGGCCTAAGGACTATCAGATTACCGAAAACTTCCTGTTCAATACTTTTAAAGGTATAATATGTAAAATTTTTATATTAAAATATCCCAAAAACACTTGCACAGTGTTATATAGTTCGTTCAGGTGTGTACTTACATTATCCTAAATGTTGCCAAGAATTAGTAAATTCAGAGAAATTCACAATTTTAAAAAGTGTCCCTCTCTTGTCACTTGCGCCTGTCAGTGACGTAATATCTGCGTTATCCCTGGTTTCCGCTTGTACTGCACAGTAACCATGGCAACAGACACCTAACTTCTAGCGGCGCGCTGCTGTTGTTTCATTCAAACATTATGGACCATGGCAAGCAAACTTTGGGACATAAATAAAACGAGGATCAATATCGGCGTGGCGTTTCCAAGATGGCGAGAGCTTTGAGACAAACTTCGACTTGACACTTTAACTGCACGTTATTAGACAAGGTGAGCAAATGTAGGCTACATGTTATAAAGCTCAACATGACGAAGTGTTAGAATATCATCAGTATGATAATCTAATGTTGATCTAGCTCACTGTTAAGTCTCGTACAGACAACAAACTAATACTAAACATCACAACTTTCAACACACTCAAATGTAGTTTAGTATGATAGTGTAACGTTAGAGCAAGTGAAACAGAGCTGCGTTACCTCACAGTTTTAATTCATCAAATAAACTGACCTGTATGAGGAGTATTTCAGCACTTATGAGTAGTTCTTGCCCAAAAAAAAAAAATTACTGCAGCTTTAAACCACAAACAGAAATGGGAATTGAAGTTTGAAACAAACTTTAAACACGGAAATATAAAAATAAAAAAATATCACACCACAATTGCTTCAAAAAGCTTTATTTCTTGTAAGTATTACAAGAAGCCCGTCATGATTTGCCAGTTTAAAACTCTGAATAGGTAGATTTAACATCCTAACGTGCTGGTTACTCAAACTCAAAAAATGAGCTACAAAAATGAACCAAGCTATATATATAAAAAAAAAAATTAAAAAAAATTTGTGCTGCTCTATAGTTATATGTACTGACTCTAAAAAGTTCAAGGGCTACCCATAGTGTCTTATTTAAAGATACCACTTGTTAAAACAAAAACTTCTGGCACCTGTTACTAACAATAAATCCAGTATTATTATAATTTTGGTCTTTCATATACATTTCCATATACATATCTACTGTAAAAAAACAACAACAAAAAAAAATTCTATGCCAAGATTCATAACGGTGGAAAAAGGGTTTCAAGTTTGGCGTCCGTAATGCTGTTTATATGAGGTGTTCGGTCTGTCGGCTCTGTCGTCTATTTGGCAGTGCATGCACACAAACACACACACATACACACACACACACACACACAGATGCAGACGCACACACGAGTGGAATGAGGAGGCAGAGTGAGTGGAGGGAGACCTGATTCGGCAGCTCTGAGGAGCTCTACAGTGTTAACATGCTTCCCTGATCAGACACGTACAGTACTTTCAGCTTGGCAGAACAGTCACGTGACGTCAAAATCACTGAATCATTTGGGGCAGGAGCGGAGGAGGAGGAGGCGGCGGTTAGGATTAGTGGGAGGAACGGCAGGTTCCATAGTTCGATATCCCACTACACCTCGGCGGTCTTTCTGGACCTCTTCTTGAGAGGTGCTTTGCTGCTGGTTTTGGCCTCCATTCTGCGCCTGTACTTGCGTGGTTTGGTGGATGAGGGTGCTTCAGCGGAGCGCTCCACCGGGGTTACTGTCTGAGGGCGGATATCGGAGTCTTCATGTTCCTGGCAGCAGAGCTGGCCCGTGAGCGGGTGTGACTGCAGCGCCCCCTCCTGGTGAGCCTTGCAAAAAGAGTTAGGGCACAGCTGGCAGAAAGCATCGGAGTTCTTTCCGCACACGTCACAGTGATGCCAGGGACAATCCCAGCGACCTGGAAGAAAACGGACCACATATGTAAAAGTTGCCAATGGGGGAGGGGAAAAAAAGGGGGCACGGTAGAAAAAATTAGGGGTCTTGATTTAACGTGTTAATTTTAATTCGCTTTTTTCCCCCCCATAACTAAATTATTAAGACATTTAACGCACCCTCGCCGCCCCCGAACCTATGGAGGTCATCTTATTTGCCGCTAAAATTCAAGATATGTGGGCAAACTCTCACATGATCGTTTTTCTCACGATACAGATAAAAGCAATATCACACGAGTGGCGTTTTTGTCCTGAATAGTATGAATGTAAATGTGATATTGATTTTATACAACAGTATAATAAATAAGAAGTCAATCTTGTTATATGTTAGACACAATATTGTCTGTTTTTGCTCAGTTTTACTAATGAAAATATTACCTATAAAGCCAGAGCAACACGTGTTTTGAAAGAATCAATCGGAAACAATGAATCATCTATTTGAACGAACTGAATGAATGAGTCATTGACTTACTGAAGACACTAAAGACATTTACCACCACCTACTGGCCGTTTTAGATTCTTCTTTAGAGTATCATTTCATGAAAAAAAAATCATTTTCCATTATTAAAAAAAAAACAAAAAAAAACATTAAACAGTTTCAAAAATTAAAATTCTATCATTTACTCACCCTCGTGGTCAGTGAAGTGTAATTGATGAATAAAATATATACAGCCTATATATATTTCTTTCTAAAGCTGTCTATTTGATGCGTTTCTCAAACATTAAATGATCCTTTCAATTATAAAATTATAATTATGTGATTAATTAATCGTCATATCCTGTAATTAGATTAAATTAATCGCTTGACAGGACTGTACACTAGGGATTGTTTTTTCTGGGGCAGTTATATTAAAAGGCAGAGGTAAATGTGATATTTGCTATAATGGGTTCATATAAAGATTGTTTCAAGTTCACTTCAATTTAAAGTTATTAAATATTTTTAAAGCCTATAAAATGTTACAAATGATAGATACTGTAAAGGTGAATGGCTATAATTAATGGCAACATTTTCAATGTAAACACTGAAGGAATTTTTTAATAGAGACATCAGTCTCAGGGATACTGGCCTTCATTCATAGTGCTCAGTAAAAGGATGCTGTTAAATAAATATTTAACATTATTAATTTCATTAATTTGGACATTATTATACTTTAAAAATATATACATTTAATGTTAGTACGATTATGGTTGTGAAGAGCGTGTTTTTGAAGCGTTGATCTTAGCAGCCAATCACAGACATATCTGTTGAGTGCATGAACACAATGGCCAATCAGGATTTTAACTGCTCAACAGCACTCAAAATTCTGGGGGGAAATGCTGGTAGTGTCACATTTATTACATTTCAGTACCGATTTGATACTTCTGACAACCCTAGGTGCGATTAATCAGTTGATTTAACATTATAGAGTAATGGTTACCAAATGGCCTCTTGGTGCGGTCTAGGCAGGAAAGGTGATAGGCTTTAGTGCAGCCCTTCTTGTCACACAGAACCAGCTCTCCTCCATCTCCACAGCGGAAACACTCATCTTCAGACTTCTTGCCTTCATTCCGGGCCCTTCTCCGCTTGGGCTTTTTCTTCTGAGGCTTGTTTTTGGGCTCAGAAGGGTGACCGTTCTGAAGTTGATGGGTGAAAAGCAAACGTAAAGGTATTATAAACTTGCATATGCATTATGACTTTTCACTCCTTGAACGGGATTAAGTAGTTATGAATACTTGTAGTACAAGTATTATAGGAACAAATTTAGTGTTAAGTGTTTTGATGGGCACAATGGTGATCGCTCACACTATATAAGGCTCAAACCTTCTGAAAACCAGACCTTTTAACCACTACACCACACCATCAATAACGACAGAGGCAGCTGAAATGAAAAGGTATTACAGTCACTAACCTTGGGTCTGTCACCTAGGAAACCACTGCAGTTGGGCGCTCCACAGCGGCACACAGTCTTCTCGTTCCCAAGACAGTCCAGGTTATAGTTAAAAGTCAGCTCAGTGCCTGAAAACATTGATGCACAATATGGACAGTTCATTCTCAGGTGAAAAACAAAAAAAAAAATAGCAAGAGAAAATACAGTAACTTTAATTCATAATAATTTACAATGTTTCCCGTAATCTAGACAGTTTCATAATGAACCAAAAAGATTTTAAAATTTCTTATAACATAAAAGACTTTTTACTAAACATACTTAAAATATTGATTTACATTTATTTGATTGTGCAGCAATGGTAATGTATTATGGTCTTAAAGTGATGGTTCGCCCAAAAATGAAAATTCTGTCATGATTTACTCAACCTCAAGTAGTTCCAAACCTGTATGAATTTCTTTGTTCTGAGCAGAAAGGAAGGGGTTAGTGACATTCTTCCAAATATCTTCCTTTGTGTTCAGCAGAACAAAGAAATTCATAAAGGTTTGGAACTACTTGGGAGTAACAGAATTTTCCTTTTTGGGTGATCCCCTATCCCTTTAAGGACAATACTAACAATTTTATTAACAACCTATCATTATTATTATCCAAATTGTTTGACTTCCTAAAAATTCCAGTTTGATTGTAATGTGGACTGCGGCACAGTAAAAACCTAAAAGACAAGTCAACAAAGACAACAAAGACATTTTACTTCAATTCGGTCATTGAAAAAGCATTACACAATCCATCAACTCTCTTATTTTCAGAATGTGAGCTCACCAGAAGGGATGTCACACACAGCGAACAGGCCCACGCGTGTGTCTCCATTAACTGTCCATTTCTGAGTCTCGCAGTTGGGCTGGCAGCTGTGGTTCATGAAGCGGGAGTAGTTCCCTTTGGGTCCTGCGTCTATAATCCGATCCTGCGCACAAACGGTGCATAGCACGATGAAGGTATAAGCATCAAAAACCATCATGCTGTCATGAGCGTGTTATCTATGGCATGATCTGTAGTACTGTGAACTTTAGTGCCACTCCCAATGCAACACAGTTTCCCTAGCTCTACTGTACAGGGTCCAAACAAGCCAAAACTCAGGCATGCACGTGAGATGGCACCTTTATTTACCTTGTCAATAGTGAGCATATAGAAATGAGTGATGTCGTTCTCTTGAGCGTATTTGATTCTGGCTCTGCACTCCTCCTCGTCTATCAGTTCACCCACGTATTCATTCACAAATTCCCCCTGAGGGACACACAAACAGCCAATCAGCAATCACACACAGTAAATCTCCTTTACTAAATCTTTTCATAAGCTAGAGGACTCACTTTCTTAATGTCTCGCATTGACACCAGGCCCCAGCCTTTGCCTGCGGTGCGGATGGTCTTGGTCTCGGGATAGAGGCGTTTGGTGAAGTCCTGGTTTTGGCAGCGCTCTCCAGCCGGACACACTTGAGGATGGCACTCGTACAACAGCATGCGGTTCAGACACTCAGACTCAAAGCTGCAGGGACGCTCGTCTGACGGCTTACAGTTACACTTGGGGATCTCCGAGATGTCTGCGGTGTAGACCTGCACTCGTCCACAAGGCTTATTCACCTAATAATAAAAAAAATAAATGAATAAAACCATTCAACTGAAACTAAAGCTATTAATATCTCTATAAACAGACTTGCCAAATTCATAACATTAAAAACTCTACAGAAATTTTCCATGGAAATCTTGTATAAAGATCATAGCGAATGGCAGTACCTTGATGTATTTGTATGGAGGTGGTTTCTTGTTGTTCTCCTGAGCCTCTTTGGCCTCCCTCTCCATCTCGATCTCCTTGAAGCGAGTTTCTGCCTCTAGCAGGGCTGCACAAATGGATACGGAGAAACCACTTCACAACAGCACAGACAAAACTCAAATTACAAGTAATATAACAAAACATTTTTTTTACCATTCTTAAAGACCTTCCCAATGCCAGTGTGTTGATATTTGCTACCCCTGTCCCCCTCCATGTAAGGAAAGACTCTGCCCTGGTGTGTCCAGAAATAGTCTTTAGAGCCAAAGAAGAACACCGGGAACTCTCCAATCTCGTGACGCAGGTGCTGGATGTTCGTTGGGATGTTCTTAGGGTGACGGATCTCTGCAGGCCACCATCTAGAATTTTAAATGTAAGTCAAAGTTTAGGACAGGAAAATCACCTCTGCAAAAATGTCATTTTATCATTTTCTAAAGAAAACGTGAGTGGACCTTCCAAAGTAGATCAGCAGATATATAGCCAAGGCAAATACATCAGCCTATATTTTAAGTTTTTCTGTTTGGCCGACAGGACTTTTATTTTGACAACACCTGAGAGCAGACTATGTATGATGGTTTATCTGTGCAATGATATTCTTAATCATATAGACATATATAAAAAAAAAAAAATAAAAAAAAAAATCACAAATACAACTGAACAAAGATACGAGTTAAATAAACAGTGTTAAGATTTTCAGGTACAGAAGCAAATTTTGGGCTGCTGTCACTTTAAGAGCTGCACGGATCCAATATACTGTAAACAGATGCATTCTCTTTGTCAACCGTTACATTCACATAAGACATAACAGACTGTGTTTGTAAGGACATTGACATTTTTGTGTGTATTTATTGGAGTGCAAAAAGACGCGGAAGAGAACTCAATTCAGTATCACGCACTATTCAATATGAGAGGCGGCTTTCTGTGTGCACATCATTTTGGATGTGTGTGCAGCAAAGAAAACAGCCGTGACTCTTCCTGGTCAAATTAAATCACTTTTTCTGTACGTGAGCGTCGGATGTGTGTGCAGCACAGAAAACAACGAGTGGGTCTAATGGTTGAATGCTTTAAAATCATATTAAAATGCACACAAAGGAATCAATAAGAGGAATCGATAATTTAATTTTCTAACAATTATACGACTCCTGACCTTAAGTATTCCTAGCAACCACCAAAACCTGTAAATAAAATAAATAAAAATCTGCTGTTAACAGCAAGTTTAAGCTAAAGATGTGTAGTGCTGTTAGAGATTGACCTGTAGTTCCCCAGTTTGACCCAGATAACATCTCTGTATTTGGGTTTCTTCCCTGAGCGACAATCATTGCAGAACCAGCTGCCATCAGGCATAGCGATGTTCAGACAGTCAGGGTGAAATGCAGCTGGACATGACTCACAGCACAGCAGACGTCCACCTTCAACACACAAATGTATCCGTATATAGAGTGCCGTCACAATCAAAGAAAATCAAATGTGCTCTGATGCTTTTGTGAGGCTCGACAGATGATCCCTCAAATTTCAATGCCCTACATTAAAAAAAAAATGAATAAAACAGAGCTTTATAATAACAGTCTTGAACAATGAAAGTGGAAGTCACACCCTTTGAGCAGATAAAGCACCAGCTGACGTTGACGTGAGAGTGGTGACTGTAGCCTTTCTTAGCCCTGAAGTGGTTTGTGCACACAATGGCAGAAGACGACAGCATCTCACTGCCCGCAGCAACACACAGGTCTCCAACATGATAGGCCACGGGACAACGCAAACAACGCATCATCTTTCCTGCAAGGGGACAATGGGGAAATTTATGAGGTGAGAAAAACCGCTTTTTCATATTGTTTAACTTATAACAGTTTAACCTCAGTTTTGCTTTTTTTTTAACAAAATGTGCCTGTTTAAATAAATTCAATTAGATCAAAAATTTTCTTAAGGACAAAATATATATCCCTATATAGGGAGCCCTTATTTGGACATTACTATAATATTAAAAGGGTTACAATTAACAACAGAGCCAAAATTGTCAGTTGCTATTTTTTATTAGATACAATAAATCAACACTTATTAAAAAAAAAAAATTCCACATAAGCCAGGTTTTGCATTAACTTCTAAATCTAATTACAAAGTAAGTTTTCTACTCCATTTCATTTTTGAAATATAATAATTTACTTACTGTCATACCTTGTTTATGACAAATTTATTTTAACATATTAAATAATCAAGAGATCACTAACAGGTTACGCAAACAAAATGAATAGTCTAATATAGTGCATAGGCAAAATGCACTAAAAAAAACCCTCTAGAGTTCATTTCTCTAGTGAACTAACATGCTGTGGACACTATATGATTTACCTGAGCTAAATGTTATTTTATATGAGCTATTGTATTGATGTCTTTACGCAGTTGAAACACTAGTTGAGAGGTTACATGCAAATATTCCGATGCATCGGCTTTTCTTCTTCAGCGATTTTTACTGGTAGCAAACAGCGTTGCATTACCGTGTACGCCCTTTCTGGATCGCCTGTGACTGATTGATGTCCGAACCGTTCAGTTACACCCCTAGTAGTTAAACACTTAATATATCTGTGTATTTTATTTGAACCCACTTTAGATTGCATCATTTTTGCTGAGAGTGTGTAAACATTCAAATCAGTACCTTTTGTGGCCTTTCCTGTGCCACGACCGCTGTAGTGGCAGCTGAGGCAGGTGTGCAGAGGGCAGCGGAAGCCTCGGTTCTCAAACACGGTCAGAGGGCTCAACCGCACACAAGCCTCATGGTAGAAGCGACCACAGTGAAGAACACAGCAACGCCGCATCTCTCCTTCAGACTTCTTACAGGTGAAACACACATGCACACCTGAAAAAGAGAAAGAGATTTATAGCTCAATAGTGAGAAAGCTGATTTTTCGAACCACAACGTCAGTAATATTATAAAAACATGACATCAGTGTATCTCACCTGAGCTGCAGGAAGTGCAAAGCATCTTTTCTGCTGATCGCGCCAGTCCAATACAATGCAGGTGATATGAGCCACAGCACTGTCCCTCACACATCACTAGTTCTTCCCCAGTCTGCTCACACACCTGTAGAACAGCATCACAATCACACTCATGCACAGCACGCATCAACTAGTGTTGAACACCTCTGACAAGGACAGGTCACTCACCAGACACACGCTCTCTTTTTTGGCACAGGCAGTGCGTTCAGTCTTTTTTGAGGGATGGGATTCGTCCGTACTGTCACTGGGAGAATCGGGTCTCTGCTCACAAAGCAAACTCTGCAATATGGATTAAAAGTATATTTACTTACAGGACATCTTGCAGGCAAAGTGGCAGAAACCATTCATTTAAAGTTTCAAATAAAGTCGATTATTACAACCAAGAGACACGTTTTCAAACTGGATTACAAATTGTCAAGTTCCAAGTATTGGAAAACAATCAAAAAATTCCAAAAATCACCTCTGGCTCAGGGCAAGATGATGAGCGCTGCTTTTTAGATGCAACAGGTACAGATTGGCTGCCTGACTCCTGTTTCCGCTTCCTGACACGTTTGACTTTAGCAGGAGACTCTTCTTCACCTGAGAAACAAAGAAAAAACTTTTTAGAAAAAAAGGACACGAAGATGAACAGTATTTAGACTGAGGCTTTTCTGTAGGTCGTAATAGTTTGAAGATTTACTTGGGGCTTTTTTAATTGGTTTTCTTTTTTCATCCCTGTCTGATTTCCGCCTCCTCCCCCTGGGTTTAGTGACGGCGGCCTCTGCTGATAGTGCGTTCTGATAGAAACGAAGGAAGACAGAATATTATTTTATGTTGAGTTACAAACTGAAATCTTGCAATTATTTTATTTTTGCATTATTTAAAGCAATCAATGCTAAAATATTTCATCTCGGATTAATGCATGGCACTCTCTCTCTTATCACCTTTTTGCCTTTCTGCTTTTTCAACTCCTTTTCAAGCTTGGTTTTCATTTTAGGCTGCAGTGCCACATCCACCTTTGACTCTCGTAAATGTTTGTAGCCTTTTTTCTTTCCTGTATTAAAGCAGTCAGAATGCATGCTTATAAAAGTTTTCAAATGATTACAGAACTTCAGGTTTTTCCATACCATAAACCTTTTCTATAATCAACTGACATGTTGCAACTAATAATGAAACCACCCACAAACCTTTAGAAACGCCATCCTCCTTCTCCAAGACTTTTGAGCTTAGTACTGATACGTTTATATCTGAGAACAGAAAAACAGAAAATTACTACACGAACAAAAACACATGAAACATTGCCTTGAAACATTAAGGGAGGTTTTTTTTTTTTTAAAGAAAGACACAGAGATGGATGGCTAATAATTATGGGTGGGCGATACAGCAAAAAACTTTTTTTTTTTCAGATGGGATCATAATCCACAATCTTATCACAAAAGACTTTTTTGCAAGTCACAAAGCAGTACAGCCAAACTAATTTCCATTTTAATAATTTAGCCTTAAAAAGATAAGGAACGACAGACCATTTAGGACAAAATAAGGGTGGGCATTATTAAAAGAACTTATTTCAGTACTTGCACGGTGCAGTGCTACAGGCTTTTAATGCGAGTGTGCTTTGGATATACGCGTGCAAACAGCGTCCGAATAAGAAATTGAACTGGTAAGGCTTTAAAGGCAAATATGATTTTTTTTTTCGTCGCTAAACTCTTCAAAACAATAACAAAGGTGTAGTTTGATTATTAATAAGATTTATGGATGAGTGAATGCATATTTTTTAACATGACAGTGGTGAAGCAGGGTTTGGCCGAGAATAGCGGGCGCGATCACTAATGAGAGACAGATATCAGTGGCACACGAGAGTCCCGGGAATAGAGGTCCCGAGGACAGAGGACATTTCATTCTACCGAACTACTCGCAAAAAAAGTTACTCATACAGGTTAGTTTATTTGATTTCAATTGTAACGCAGCGCTGTTTCACTTGCTCTAACGTTACACTATCATACTAAGCTGTATTTGAGTGCGTTTAAACTTGTAATGTTTAGTATTAGATTGTGGTCTATGAGACTTAACAGTAAGCTAGATCAACATTAGATTATCATACTGATGATATTCCAACACTGTCATATTGAGCTATATAACACTGATTTGACGAGTTCATTTGCCCATATCATTTTAGCGTAAGTGGTAAACATATGGCTTGCTGTCTGCTATTGAGGGGCTCAGAGAGGATATTCTACTCGAGCTCCGATTACCCCGCTATAACAGACAAAATTGATCAAAAATATATGAGGATCTCATCAAAAGCAGATTGTGGAGACATTATCATTCACAATCAAAAATCGTAATAATCACACACCCCTACTTATAGTACGTTTGTAATATATACAAGTTATAACAGTTTTTAAATGTGTTGTAAGTTACATCTTACCTGAAAATCCAGAATTAGTAGACACTGTATTGAAGGTGTCAGAGATACTGACACCTGCTTTTATTTTCCTCTTTTTCACTGAATTTGGTGCTGCAGGAAACTTCTGTCTGATCTGTCTTTGTTTCTTCTGAGGAGCTTTCAGCTGAAGGTCTAGATCAATACAGATCAGGTCCTTCAAATATGGAAAGACAAAGAAAAAGTGATTACCACAAAAATACCACAGAAACACCAAACATAATACGAGACAAAACGTACTTTTTTCCGGTAAGTCCGTTTCCCAGCATTAGTCTTTTTTCCCCTCTGGTGCTCAGGTGTCTCGGATGAAATGCAGGAATCCTACAATGCCAAGATTAGAAACATTACATCTCTAAGCTCACAATAAAATCCTAAACCTTATCGTACACAGTGCTAAACAATGCCAATCATATCAACTGTCTACTACCTGAACAGTAGACTCAGTCAGAGGGACCAGATTTGCAGAGGAAGCTTTTGTCTTCTTATACTTCAGTGCTGTGCCACACTGTCTGTGGTGATCCCTTTTCGCTGACGTTTTAGGTGCTTTTTTGGGTAGGGTGGTTTTCCCTGATGAAGTGCTGCTGTTTGTGGGGTGGGAAAAGAGGCCTGGGATGGTGGTTGGGGTGGTGGAGTTGGGGCTGGAATGAGTGGAGTCAGGAGGAGTGAGGCTGACAAGCTCTTGAGACTCACTCTGAGCTTGGACTTGCTGTGGTCCCTGATTGCGTTGTGCTTCAAGCTCTTGTAGCATGCGAGGGTTGAACTGGGCTTTCCCCTTTTCATAATCAAAGCTGAATTTGGCCAGTCGCTCCTCTATTAGTAGACCCAATGCTTCTGTTGCCTGTGACACTCCTATCTCCCACTGTTTCCGGAACTTACGAGGAATTGCCCGCTGTAGAGAGCACATGAAAGAATTGAGACCAAGTAGCATGAAATTCCAACAAATGTATGGAAAAACTTCCCCCCCATTAGTGAAAGACATATAACCAATGTTTACTGTACCTTCCTTCCACTGATATCAATGGGTAGTTTGTTGCTGCGGCTAAGTGACTGGTACTGGTGCTTTCCTGAGAAGGTGACTATGCTCTTCTCAAAGACATATCCTCTCTCTGGAGCATCTCCGAAGTACTGCACATGGTACAACAATCCTGTGCGGCTATTCACTGCCAAAATACAAAAATCTCTATGAAAAACTAAGAAATCCACTTCCTACAGGTGCTACAATTCTCATGCTGCTCTGTTGACAGTTGAAAGCAAGTCCTTCTCTCTGCTTATGTTAGCTCAGGGTCACACTTGAGCAAACAATTTCCACAGCATCTGTGCTCTCCCCTATCAGAGCTTTCAAACCATCTTTTTGGACCAAATGTAAGTGTTTTTGACAAGGTCACAACTCTTCTCTCAGCTATCTGCATCACCGATTTGAGGACTGAATGGGCTTTAAACTGAAGCTCGAACCCAGCCCAGACCGGAGATTGTTTAACCCAACCGCACCCGACTGGTACAGTAACACTTTAAGCCTGTTTTTCCCAGAAAATACCTTTTTTCAAAATACTGTATTTTTGAATTACATGCAAAGATCAGTAAATAAATGTAAAGAAATAGTTTCATCAAGACACAGCAGCACCATCAGCTGTCAGCACCCTGAAGCAAAAGAGAAAGCACACTTACGATTTATGAAACTTTGCTGGGCTAACGGGTGTAACTATCATATAAAATCCTCTAGGAATTCGAAACACAGTTTGCGCAATATTGACAGTAATGGGAAAACACCGTTTTACCACCAACCCAAAAGACCCCGCTCATCTTCCAGGTCGTGTTTTGCTTGCCGTCTGCCGTGTTGTGAAAGAGCGCGAGACAAAACTGTCTTGCTCATGTGGTCTTGGGAGCTCCTTTGGTCACAACACAGCACACTGACATCCAAACATACACATACACGTATATATTTTTTTCCCCCCCTTAGTTACCTGACCCAAAACCCACAAGTTTTTCAGGGCCGGTTGGGCAACAGACCTCTATCACTGGCACAGCCTTCTCATAACTCATAATCCCTCTTACTCATGGTGCCCCCCAGGGCTCTGTTTTTGGTCCTGTTCATTTTCAACATTTTACAGTGTTAGTTGATATTTACTGTATGTAGGTTAAATTATACAATTTAAATAATGTTTGTTCCAATGAATCCTCCAATATATTGCACTGGCAACCCAATTCATCTCTTATTCACTACAAAGTAGGATAAATCACTTTTTTTTTTGTTTAAAACAGAGATTACGATTCTTCACAATTACAGACATTTTACTTAGAAAAAGTAAGAACCTCTAGTAAAAAAGCTGATATATCTACACATGACAAAAGCTCTCACTGGCTCAGCAGCAGCATCAATGCAGATTTGAAGCTTTTGCTGTGATTGCACTTGTCAAAGGTTTAATAGACACAGCGAACTGTTGTCATTTAAGAATAAGATTGTGTGCGTGTTTGAATCGAGATTGCGATCTTGTAACGATTAATCATGTAGCTCTACTACTTAACCTTTAAATCCCTCAATGACCGTTCTCTTTGTGTCTGGGCTACTTCAGACTTGTTTCCTTGCTGTCCCCTAGATTGTGACTCTCCTCCATGGGTGGTAAATCATGCGCCATGTCACCTAAACTCTTGAACTCACTCACAGGCAGCCTTTGCACTCAAATGAACTTAATTAAAAGTTCTCTTCTCACAGTATTATTTTTCTACATTTAACTGGTATTTTTTTAAATCTTTATCTATCAATTAGCAGTAACAGTTCTAGTAATGTTATTGATTGAGCTATCTGATCCAGGCTCTTGCATGTTTACATGTAGATCATTAAGAAAAGGTGGAGCCAATGTTACAAAAGCATCACACTGGCATGCGCTGCCACAAACTGACAGTAATTGAGTAAGAGAGTAATGATGCAAATCTGTTGTGGTTGACAATATGGTGTTAAAACGTGCTGAAAAACAATAAGTCAACTGATCTAGCACAACTCACCTTTCGACCTATAGTGCAAGTTGATCTCTGGGTCCGTAGTGATCATGCATGGCCACCATGGATATCCAGACACTTTGGTCCAGATAACGTCTCCCACTGAGTACCCCACATGGTGCTGTGTCTCAGTACCACCCACATTTACATCATCCACGTCCTGTGCAACATCACTCACTTCACAAACGGACACAGGCTGCTGCAAAAGAGAAATGAACAACTAAGTCTCAAGAATGGAATCCCATCTACAAGGGATAAACACATTTTCCTTAGGACAAACAACTCATTTTGTATTAAAAGACAATCGAAGGAGGGAAACATGCAGGTGTGTGTGCCATTAATCTATACCTGGATAGGGATAGGAGTTACGCTAGCAGGGATCTCGCTATCGGTCTGCTCATTATTAGGAAGAATGCAAGGTTCAACGGTGAGGTCATTTGAATTTATGGTGGTTTGCAGAAGAGGGGGTGGAACAGAACTCGCAGTGAGGCTTAAAATCGGGCGTCTTCGATTCGGTGGAGTTCTCTTCCTCACAAGCCCCCTCTTTTTCTTTCGTCTTTCTCTCCTGCCAGCTGGAGAGGACAGAACACCTTCTGAAAGTCTCAAAGGTGCATCTGTCTCCCCTTCTCTCTCCCCTTCATAATCCGCACCATATCGGCCCGACTTCCCACCAAGATTTACCACACATTTGGTTATTTTGAGAGTGAGTTCAGGAGGAACACTGGACTTCCTTGGAGGGCTGGCATGTTGAGAAATAGGCTCCACCCCTTTGAGAAGAGGCTGTGGAGCTGTGGCAGCACAAAGCTTTGGAATTTTGTCTTGATCGCCATTTAACAAGCGGGAAGTCAGGTCCTTCAGCCGCTCGTGGGTGTGGTTATGGCCATGACTGCCAATCATCTGCAGAACACTTTCTTGAGGTGTAGCCGCCAGCTGGGTAGCAGCTTTATCCATGAGCATAGTAGGGTCAGCGCTCCCATCACCCCGACTTTTACATCCTCCGGGTGAATCAGACGGCTGTTTCATGGTGGTAGGACTCCTGGGCTCTGGCATTGCAGGCAGTGAACTCCCCTTACTGTCTGTCATTACTAACCAGGGGCCTGCAAAACACACACACACAAAAAAGAAAAATTAGATATGTTCAAACATGCAAGCAAATGGAGCGCATGGAGAAACTAGGACATCCTCTAGTGTATTAAAGTTTCTAATGGTGCTACTAATTAATTTGTAGTGTTTATATTAGAGGGTCCCTTGGTTAGAAACACAACATATGCTTAAAAAAAGTTTTAAATTCTAATGCAAACACAACTACATTATAGGACACGACTTAGGCCCATTTTGTTCATGAAGTACACTAAATTTAAAATAAATCTCTATCCCCAGTTTATATATATATATATATATATATATGTGTATGTATATGTATGTATATATATATATATATACATATGTGTATGTATATGTGATATATATATATATATATATATATATATATATATATACACATATATAGTCACAAAATAAATAAGCAGACAAAGAATAAGATAAAAAAATATATATAAATCATGTTTACATCATAAAGAAGTATTAAGTGTTCTGTCCATTGCACCTGTGACTGCCACAAGCTGCAAGTTTCTAAATAGCAACAAATAAATGAGTTCTCGTGTGGGACACAGTGGTTGAGTGAAAAAAAAAAAAAATTGAGTGGGTTATGGCGAGGATGGAGCATGAGAGCTGGAATGGTTTGGTCCCACCATTAAAATGGCTTCCGTGGAGGATTGGCAGTGGGTGGCCAGTCGCTTTAATTCAGTTCAATGCACAAACCCAAATGAATCCCGCAACGAAATGCAATAATACAAACCAAGCGATATAAGATGAGCATTTCCATCAATGAAACGAAACGTGTCGCTTTTGATGCGAAACATGCACAAAGAAGAAAAAGACCTTGAAACCGCACAAGCTTTATGTTAAAAAGTGACTGCTCGAATGCAAATGTCCGTTCGGTCCGAAACAAGAGGCAGTTATCGAGCTATTGTTATTCAGACTGAACGGCCAGGATGCCTCGTTAACATCAATGAAGGGAGATTATGGATGAGTCACTGATGGACTCGTTTAACCGCCCTAATAGACCACAGGAAAGTGAAAGAAAATAACTTAAGATAACGCAGACGTTTACACCAAAATAAAACGCATTCGTGGGAATTGCGCTCTCGGTTGAAACGCTGCATCGCCAGACGGATGCGAAGACGTGTATTTATACACAGTGGAGTAAAAGAGATCAAACTCGTGAAACTATCTGTATAGAGCTAATATGATGTTAGCAAAGAAATGGCTCGACAGAACACAAAATACTTGAGCTGACCCAAACATTGCTACGCTATTGTTAATAGTTAATCTCTGAGGAGGTGTCCGGGGCTGTGACACACATTTTACCCACATGGCACATTTTATTAGCTCGCTGGAATGATTTACTCCTCAAACTGAAGCTGACAAACCTCGCGAACTACAGCTTAGCCAGCTAGCAAGTGAGGTACAGCTGCAGCTGCCTCAGTCAGTGACATTCTACTAAACGACTCGTTTATCTTTAAGAGAAAATCTGTAATATCCCACTCCAGCGTGTAATACGACAATTCCCGCGACATATGATGTGCCATGACTTATTTCTGTGGGAAAATAAACCTGTTTATAGCATCTCCATTACTCCCGACCTGTATTGAGGAGCTTGCGGGAAACTCTCTCATCCCAATCAGCGCCAAAAATACTCACATCCGATTGGCTGACACGCGACGGCACAATTCAACCGGCCTTTTCAAATATCTCTCTCTTCGCGGCTGACTGTCGGTTGAACATCTTCGCTTATCCCCGGCGTACTCCAAACTTCATCGCAGGTTCGCGGTTTAAGACGAAGCCATGAGATTCTGCGATCATCTGTTTTTGTTTTTATTTCGAAAAATGGCAAAGCGACACAGATCACTGCGCGAGGAATTGAGGAGGGCAATTCTCACTACGTGACGTCAGATGCGCGAGGGAGGGAGTTCGTTATCTTGTTGCCAAATCGCGACAAATGCTGCTTTTTACGTCGCTGTGTTAAACACAAAGATAATATTTTCCGTTTATCATTCAGGACTGTTGGTGGAAGATAAAATATTATGTGTAATTTTCGCTTTAAATAATTTTTATTCATTAAGTTAATAAGAGCTGAGCGCATAGTCTATTTGTACTTTTACAAGAGTATCTGGCAACCTTGGAAATAAGCGCGCCAGACTGTGTTGCCATGTCCGCTTTTTATAAACCACTAGGGCATGCTGATTTATCATATCTAGACACGATATAGCGTTGCATTTTAATGTTTATTTCCAAAGTAATAGCAGTTATCCAATTCCCAGCTCTGCCTGATCCATGTTGTGTTGTATTTGAAACATTTATTTGATTTTTAAAAGATGAAATTATGGACAAAACAATTCCATTGTGTAAAATATTCTACATTTAAACAATGAAACTCTTTGTGAGGAAGAAAATTTATTTATTATCGTTTTATTGAGGTAAATTATGTATATAGAGCGCATTTGATCAAGTTTTATTATTGTTCTAGTGAGATCTGGCAACAACGACGCCAAGGCCCGTATCATAAACCTCATTGGTCAGGGTTCACAAACCATTAAAATGATTCCCGCTTCAAAATCAGTGTTTACCAATTTAATTTCCGTTTTTTATTTAAGTAAATGTAGTTTTGTAACTTATACTTGAAACAAACCGTAGTGCTCGTCCACAGGCACATTTAGGATTTATATAAAGCTACGTCAACGTAGCTTTTTATTGGATATCTTAAATCTAGATATCTCCTAGATTAGATATCTCCTAGTCAGCCTGCGCCGTTGGTCATTTAATTATGCGTTTTAAAAGTATTTTTCCCAGTCGTACGATTCGCGGTAATGAATGAGCTCGAGCGCAGCGCGGCAGAGGATCGTTTCTTCTCGGTCAGTCCTGTCACCCTCATTCACACGCAGCAGCTGCAACACGCCCCCTGCTGGCCGAGCCCGAGCCACAGAAACACGGAAGCAAATGCCGAGCAAACTCATCTCATGATTCACCGAGGAGGGCACAAGGACATGAGCCAAGAGCTTGGGACTATGACTTCAGTGGATAGCTCATAAACCGCCGTCGTGTTATCTCCGTACGTCCACTGTAAATCTTACATTAACGTTTGACGCCTTTTCATCCACACAGACGATGGCTTCGATTTTGCTCACCAGGTCTCGGACTCCGTTGCTGAAAACATCCAGGTCATTAAAGAACGAATTCAGAAAAGGTAATACCGTTTCGTTTTAATACAAGAGAGAGCATCTATTTCATTGATTTTGAATGGATAATTGTATGAATTATGAGTTGTGCGTCACACAGAACGGATTCAGCTGTAAAGTAAGCCGTTCCGTTTTATTCATATAGCAAAAACTGGCCTTTAATATTCTCCTACTGTACGGATATTTCCAGGCATTTCATGTCTTGTATGAGAAGATTCCCTCCTAACTGTAAAGTTAGAAAGTTCACGAACTGGCCGCTTAGCTCGCAAACCTGGCACGATTATGAACGACTGGTGAAATGAGAGGCTTAAGTGATTAGCTAACAAGCTAACTGTCTAGCCTCACAGATTAAAGCAGTCATAATCACAGAGAACTTAAACGTTTATATGTGCTGAATGCTCGGTTTATCTATAATGGAGGTTCACTGTAACCGAGTGCGTGTGTGTCAGAGTCACACGTGCTCGCGCTTTTGTGTCGTCATGCTCTGTTACTGTAAGTCATTTCTGGAAAATGACTGTTGTTGACCGCTGGATGCTCATTGTTTTGGTCAGCACGCGAGTCGCTTCCACGCGTTTGAAGAAACGTTTGCGTTTGATTATGCTTTCTTTCTTCTAAGTTAGACGCTGAATTATAGGGTTGAACGTCATAGAAATATCATTTAATGCTTGAAAACGTGTTATGATTTCATATAGTCGCTATTAATGTGTAATGCGGCTGTTTTAGCCGTATATTTTGCTCAGGCTACTGGAGGACATGAGGTTATATGAGGACAGACTCCTCCTCCGTGTGGCGCAGACTGCAATCCCTGCTTCCTTGTCCACCTGCCATAGTAAAGCATCATTCATTTAAACAGAGACTCCTGTCTATCCCTAAATCTAGATTAAAATGTTGGTGCCTTTTCTGTAGTTGGTCCTAGACTCTGGGATGGTTTGCCCATTTCAGTTGGGCAAGTCTCCATTGTGGCCTAATGGTGAGGGAGTCGGGCTTGCAACCTGAAGGCAGCCGGTTCGATTCCCACGCCGGCAGGAATTGAAAATGACTACCATGACTAAAGTGCCCTTGAGTACCCTAAAGTGCCCTCACTTGTAAGTCGCTTTGGATAAAAGCGTCTGTTAAATGATTAAATGTAAATATATGCTTTTAAATCTAAGTTGAAAACATACTTGTTTGATAAGGGGTATAATACATGTTGAAGCACTCTTTTATTGTTACCTTTTAACGCAGAAGCATCAATTTTAGTCTATTTTATGGTATGTTTTTACAATTTCTCTGTGTGTGTGTTTTATTGCTTGATCATTTTTTGTCTTACTGTGTTTTTAGCTATTGTAAAGCACATTGGACAACATAGATTGTATTTAATTGTGCTAGATAAATAAATTGCCACTGCCATAAACAATATAATGCATTCTGCCCATTGTAGCTTGACATTACTGACTTGAAATTAAACAAAAAACGTGAAGTAGGCCTATACATTGATGGCACTGGATTCATTTTTATCACATCAGGTTTGTTCAGTGGACCGTTGCGCAGTTATAACAATGTAATAATAGTGAGTCGTAAGCCCCGTTCACACATTAAACCTACTATAAATCTACCAGACTGACTTTTCCGATAAATACACGTGCCGTTCACACAAGCGACACCTTATGGGTAAGATACAATTGATCCTTCGCAAAGATCCGCCCCCTTTAGTTACTGTTGCCATGTCCGACAAGCCATGCGCTCTCACGCCACACATCATGTTCTCACGAAGTGAAAAAGAGACACATGAAACAGTTTCATATTTAATATATCGTAATTTTTTAAAGAAGTTTAAACAGTAAATACCGTATAGTGGCTCTTCACGTGTCGTGACAGATCGCTGTAGCTCCTCGTGAACCGATCATCTCTTCATACTAGTTCATTTACAGCATCAAATAAACATGAATGAACATCAGAAGGAATGTTGTTTCAAGCGCGGAAAGACGTGAGTACACACAATTTTTCAAGTTCAAGTTCACCAACGTTAATCTACTAACTCCCCTGACTGCTTTTCAGACTAAATGGCGGATTCAGGGTTATGATTGGTTAGATCGCCTGTCAATCAAACTGTTTGCGAAGGGTCAATTCACATATCAGTACTAAAATACCGGTAAAGCCTTTGATGTCAATCTTTGGAAATTGCCTTTGAACGCATTTTCTTCATCCACCTGGATGAGGAGAAACGCTTTGGTTTCACTATTTGTTCAATTTGACAACATTATTTTTAACTTCTTAGTGAGAGGCATAAGAGGAGGATCGTACAGAACGTGTTTTTCTCTTAACACACGAGACACATAATAGTTATAGTGCTGCTAATATGCAGTAGTAACTGCAGAGTTACTGCAGTGCGATTTTGAATGAAAACTTACGATTTTTAGAAAAAAAGGTCCTATCCTAAACCTAAGCATCAGTGAGGTGTTAGCAGATCATATGAAAGTATACGTCAAAATGTAAGATAATTATTATGACCTGCCATTAGAGTGTGTTGCCCTACCCGTTATTTGCAGTCCGCCTTCTTTTGTAGTTCCTCTGCACCTTTTAGAGTTTTTCCTCCCCTTCCTGGAGATCTCTGGCTGGCCTGTAGCTATATCTATTTGGTAGCATGTTTTTTTATAGATTCCAGTTGTTGTATAGCAGCTGTTCAGACTTCATAATCTATTAATAAAATGTTGTTGTTTTTTATTTCCTTGATTAGACATTCATTATATCTCCATATACCAAATAATAATACTTATTCCCATGGTTTCATAGACAGGGCTTAAGCCTAGTCCCCGACTAAAATGCATGTTTGAGCTGTTTTAACTGAAAGCAACTTGTACTAACATATCTTTTTAATTAGTTGCTATTTTTTGTCTCACGATGCACACCGGTAATGTTTTTTTTAAAGGCACATTTGTAAAATGTACTTAAATGTCAAATTTGAACTTGGGGCTAAGCTAATTCCTGTCTTTAATCATTAAAAATTACAAATTAAAGTCCATCAAAAAATGTATATTACAACATTGATAAATATATGCATCTAATTTAATGGACTTAAAGGGTTAGTTCACCCAAAATAGAATTTCTGTCATTAATTCCTCACGCTCATGTCGTTCCACACCTGTAAGACCTTCGTTCATCTTCAGAACACAAATTAAGATATTTTGATGAAATCCCAGAAGTTTTTTTTTTTTATCCTCCATTCGAAGCACCGAAATGACCATATTCAATGTTCATAAAAGTAGTATAAACATTGTTAAAATAGTCAACGTGACCACAGTGGATCAACCGTAATGTTATGAAGCGACGAGAATACTTTTTGTGCTCAAAAACGAAACAAAAATAATGACTTTATCAAACAAATTTGTCTGCTATGCCATTTTGATTGCAGCTTTCAGGTTCTACGTCCGAACGCCGGCTCAGTATTGGCCGACGCCTCTTCACGATGCATGCGTGTGATCCTGATGAAGCAACTGGCCAATAATGAGCCAGCGTTCGGACGTAAACATGGAAACGCTTAACAGACTGACAGGGAAGAGGAAAACATTTTGAATAAAGTTTTTGTTTTGTTTTTGTGCACAAAAAGTATTGCTTCGGTTGAACCACTGTAGTCACGTTCACCATTTTAACAATGTTTTTACTACTTGTCTGGACATTGAATGGGGTAATTTTGTTGATTTCAATGATGGATAAAAAAAAAAAAAAAAAATCTCGGATTTCATCATAATGTCTTCAATTGTGTTCCGAAGATGAATGAAGGTCTTACAGGTGTGGAATGACATGAGGGAGTGTAATTAATGACAGAACTTCATTTTTGGGTGAACTAACCCTTAATTGGAAAATTCAGTCATACTTTGTTCACAGTTTTCGTTTAATAAACGATGGAGATCATGCAGCACAAGTAAATGGTAATAAAGCCACAAATCTCTGAACCTTGCAACTGAAGCAAGTGGCTACAGCATCATACCTTGTCAGAATGAAATAAAACAAACTCTCTTTTGCCTGTTTTATCAGCCACAACTTTGCTGCCGCAACCTGTAACTGATTTCGAAATATACTTTAAGTGCTTCCTGAGAAACCTCAGTAACTCCCATGTGTGGACTTTCTTTCTTGTAGCTAGTCTGCAGCAGTGTGGTCTGACAAATGATTAACCACAGCTCTGCATGACAGCCAATAAATTAGAGGTCTGATCTGGATATGCATTGTTAGGTAAACAAATGCTACCACCAACAGCTTTCATAACATATTGATACTGTAGATTACCATTAAAAAAGCATGACAATAAGCATGACAACTCTGACTGTTCTTAACAAACTAAAAGATCATTAAAATGGCAGAAAAGTTGCTGCATGTTGCACCAATGTTAACAGCCAGAAAGTTTACTTGGAGATACAGTTGCAATGAAGTCTTAACCTACATTGTCTCTTGCCAGAGATGGGGTTTTCTTATCAGGACACTGTAGCTCAATCCACAGGCTTTTACCCAAGCTGGTTAAATGTACCAGCACAGACTGTTACTTGGCACAGGCAACCAACAGGAGAGAGAAGGACACCTGATGTGTGTTTCTGTTGACTGAGTTGACTTTCCTGTTATATATAGGTTCAGTGAAGCAATGGGCTGAACCAATTACTGTATGTTTGTTGCGATATTTGACCTTGTTTCAAGACATAAATGAGGTATTACTTGGTATGTTCCACTCTAGCTCTTTTATCACACTCTTAGAAGAACTGCAGCTTCTGATAAGACCTTCTCACAAAACTACAGCTCTGAATGCTGAGTCAGACACTATCACTGAGATATCGTTTCATAAGGAATAGACAGTCCCTTGAGCCTTGTAAAGTGTTTGCCAACATTTAAGTATTTCATTATATTGAAGTTTATATAGTTTTATATATATATATATACCCCTGTCGGTTGCCCTTTGGCATCACTAGTAAAGGGTTTAGCGCTGTAGCATGTTCTTGTGGTGCCTTTGGCCATTGAGCTTATATTGATTCACATGGCATTTAGAGCTCAGCTGTTGTGCCCAGAATTGATTGCCCATGAGCCAAGAAGTCAGCATGCAGGATGTGTTTTCTGCTGTTGAAATCAATGGGATGTTGAAATGTTAACGGACAAGCATTATGGAACAACTTGGTTGGATTGCTCCAACAAACAGAGCAATATTGTGAAAGCTTTTGTTTTCACTCTTTAGGAAAGTCAGTCTGGTACGGTTCAGTTCGGTACGGTACGGTATGCAATTTTTGCCGTTTCCATTGTCAAAAGTTGTGAATGGGAACCTAATTCCGAACCGCACTGTACCACTTTTTTGGGACCCTTCTGTTGGGGTACCTAGCACAATGATACCAGTACCAAAAGGGTGGAGCTACACACACTGCAGAAGGATGATTGGTTGATAGAGAATCGTCACTTGTGTGACACACAAGACTTTAGCAACACAATGTGTATTTTTTGGCTGTTTTTCCTTGCAGCCTTCAGCCTTTGCTCAAACAAACCAGCTGTATATCCTCCATTGTTGTTTAATGACGTTGATCGCTACTTTCCGGTACCTTTCCACACCTATCAAGTAAGGGTAATGATCAGATCAGGGTCTACCATCCTGAATCATACTGTGCTGTACTCAACTGAACCACACCGCTTGGTGGAAACAAGCCATAAGCCTAAGCTAGGATAGTAGAAAACATTTTAAAGGGATAGTTCACCCAAAAGTGGAAGTTCTACCATCATTTACTCACCCTCAAGTAGTTCTAAACCTGTATGAATTTCTTTTGTTCTGCTGGACACAAAGGAAGATATTTGGAGGAATGTCAGTAATCGAATAGATCTTGCCCCCAATTTAGGAAAAATAAATACGAGGGTGAGACCTACATATATCTTTGTTTGTGTTCAGCAGAACAAAAAAATTCATACAGGTTTGGAACTACTAGAGGGTGAGTAAATGATGACAGAGTTTTCATTTTTGGGGTGAACTATCCCTTTAACTTTAAAAAACTACACCCTGTACTTTTAAACCATCTACTCCTATCCATTAGATCAGTCAATCCGTTACTTTGAAGGCATATCTGAATATTTGAAGCAGTAAGCAGAATAAATTTTGCAGGCCTACCCTTATATGACAACACTTTTTTTAATTTCACTACTAGACAAACACTGAATCTGTTGCACTTGTGTAGTTTCCCTAGCATCCTACAAGTGAAAGAAAGATTTGTGACCACAAAGTAAATTTTGTCTCCCCACCCTTGAAGAAACTTCGACAACTCCCGTGACCCTTTACAGCTCTCTAACTTCAGGTTCCTTATAACATGTCATGATTATATGCAGGCCATGTTTCATTTTAAATTTACAGCCCCTTGATTCTCTTAATATATGTCTATTCTATTCTATTTTACACTCTTAAAAAAAAAAGGTTTATCATTAAGAGCATACACTACTTGCAAGCACAAGAAGACTTACAAGCGGATATAGAGATCTCAGGCCTTCAGCCGGCAGTTGACTGCCCTTGAGATGTGAGGCCAGATATCCTATAGAGCTAAATATAGAGAGAGAAAGTAGACAGAAAGCATTTATTCTTCCATGCAAACATCCTGGCTTCAATAGGATTAGGTTGCACCGGGAACACCAGGCCAAGGGTCTTACATGTGCAATAAACATATCGCGAGCAAGACCGAGATTAGGCTTCACCGGGGCATTGGAGCAAAGGTCCTACACCATAGTACTGAAGGAAAGTGGGATGAGAATGGATTAATTATGGAGTCTGGCCTCCTCTTTTCTCTGAGTGGATAAGTCTGAGAATCACGAGACCTTAAGTATATGTAATAGAGATTGCTTCGTCTACTGGAGAGGGAAAGGGTTCAGGAGGAAGTCAGATTTGATGAATTGCTGTATTTCAGGGAAAGGAGAACTATGTGTGTCATGGGTGGGATACAGACAGAGTGAAAGAGAATGGCTTACTCTAGATAAGAAGTTATATTTACAGTAAGTAGAAGGACATCCAGCCGTTATTGTCCACAAGAGATTTATTCAAAAGATTTTCATTCAAGAATGTCATGTCTATGAAATCTCATTTGAACTTCCACATATTTAAATTAACACATCACTCTTGGAAGACATAAGAACTAATGCTGCTTTGCATCACTCACTTCAACACATCTGGCTGAAACTGCTCGGAAACTCAACCAAATGTTTTTAAATGTTTTGTAATTTTTATAATAACGACACAATTAGCAGGAACTTTATCTGGTTTAGGTCATTAAATAGACACATTTCGTTCTTCTTTCTTGGTATAGTAAAAGTCGATTAGGTTGAAATGTGGTATTGATCTGATGCAGGAGGGTCATAATCTACTTGATTTCTCAGGTGAATTGAGTTTATGCTTTCAACAGAAAATGGGTCATTAGTTAAAAAGGAACAGTGAGTTAAATATTGAGCTATTTAATTTCATAGTTTTAATTGCCAACAAAAAATATAGCACTTTTAACTCTGTTTAATACATTTTTTACTATGTTAGTAAAAATTATGGAGATCAGTGCATATGGATTTGGTACTGGTTTCAAGCAATCCACTTCCACAATGCAATTCACTTCACTTCAAGTTCAGTGGTTTCCTGGTATTGGGATATTCAGACCTCTATTTCTCCTCCTGATGAGCTGTTACTAACTTGATCATGAGTTAGACATTACTGAAATGTTCTAGGCCATCCTCACGTATCCAAGTTTGTCACAAATGTCGAGCGCGCTTGTGAAGGTCATTACCGATGAAATGCTACTCTTGAACAGCTGATTAAGAGGTCTTATTTAACTGTAGTGTGGTATTACATAAGCAGTACATGTAATTAATCAAATGCTTGAGAGGAGGGAAATTCACCAGGAATGTTTATGTATCATCCGTCCAATGTAAAAAATGTGAGCAATGTAAACTCTTCACTGTAGCGAATGCAATGTTTTTGTGGGAGGTCTATATCCTGATGTAACCTTTATGGACGTGTTGTTTTCAATAGCTGGATATAAGAATTTTAAACGAGTCATGTTCAAGCTTGTGCTCTTTCTACAACAAAAAAGATTATTTTTAGGTGGCGTCAAAGTTAATATATGTCAAGATTAGATTTAAGATATATATTTAAAATAATATATACAAATATTGCAATTTAATTCTGCTGTCAAAAAACTGAATAATTGCATTTTTTTTTAAAACAACAAAAACAAATATGCAAATAATTTTGTAAACTCTTTTTTTTCTTCATAGATTACAGATATACAATGTTAACTTTATAAAAAAAAGTTAATATTTCCATCAATAATTTACTATAGTACAATGCCAGTTATTCAGTTTTGGAAACACTTATTTCTTTATAATGTTTTCTTGCATATTAAGAAAACATATTGAAACTTCAAATTTATTGGTTCCTGTCATCAAAAAGTTTGAAAACTCCTGAATTAAGCTTTGTTGATTTAAAGTTGAAAGGATTTTGCACAAATGCCTCCTTTTCTCTGATACAATACACATCCTGGATTTTACACTCTTGTACGTTTGTGTGTCCTTTCTGTTGGCAGCGTTGATATTTTTCCCTGCCTCTGCATGCAGTAGTGGCATGAGAGCAAGTATTTCCTCTGTCCTTTTCTGTGATCCTGTAATGGCATGTAGCCTATAGTACTCTCTATGACCCTCATGTGTTATTTCATATCATCTTACCATGTATAAATAACACCCATACACATTACATAAAACATTAACCCGAATCCAACCCAAAACCCGCAAGTTTTTTGGGACCTATCGGGCTAGCAGACACTGCTTTCTAACAACTCACTAACCCTCTAACTCATGGTGTCCCCCAGGGCTCTGTTTTTGGTCCTGTTCTTTTCAATATGTACATGCATCTTTGTTCACTTTATTACATAATCATGGTCTGTTACCATTGCTTTGATGATGACTTTCAAATGTTGAAGTAATTCTATTTGAGTAGAGTTTGATCCAAACTGCATTCAGTCCATATTAACAACCTGGTTTTATCAGATCTCTGCAAAACTGCACATCTTTGCTCAATTCTAAGCCCAAAAGGCTTGAGACCAAATATGTCCTTTTCTGTGATCCTGTGCTGGCATGTAGCCAGTAGTACTCTCTATGACCTTTTTATGTTATGTCATATCATCTTACCATGTATAAACAACATCCATACACATTACAAGAGCAAGTTTAGGACACTGGTTTGTTGCTTCATATACAGTTGTTTGTGCACGGTGTTCCTGAAATAGCATTACTATTTGCGTCCCTCCTTCTTTATAGTGGTCTCATATTTGTAAAATCTTTATGATATCTGATGTTATTTCTTGTCTCTGTCTCTCTTTCAGGAAAGCTGTCAGAAGGCGTATGCTTTAACTGCACTGCACTGCGGTTAGCCACAAACAGGTAAATGGAACTGAACATCAAGTTGTATCCGGGACATGATTTTTTTGAATCTTTATTTAAAGATTGTTTAGACTGATGCATGATGTCTGTTTTCAGCAGTCATGGTGTTCTCGGAGGCAGCATGTGGCCTCATGCATCATCTGTCCTGTACCTTGACAGTTCATCAGCACTTCAGCACCGTTTGTCCAGGTCACCTCGCCTTTACTGTGCCATCTTTGTTCCTGACCCTGCCCTGCCTGTCCACACCCACTCCACATATTCCAGGACGCTAACCTGGCCACAGAATACCACCGTCCGGTGGGTCCATACTACAGGACGTCTCCATGATGATTCAAAGGTGGAGCGTTCTTTGCGTACACTGAAGGACAAGAATAAAAAGCTTGAAGAGGGAGGACCGGTGTACAGTCCGACAGTGGATGCAGAACCTGTGCGACGGACAATACGTCAACGCGTTATTGACGAAGTGAAGCACTACTATCACGGGTTCCGCTTATTGTGGATTGACACGACCATTGCTGTGCGGATGCTCTGGAGGGTGCTGAACGGACACATTCTGTCACGCCGAGAGAGGAGACAGGTATATACGTAATCGAACAAGGCAATGACCTCAAAGGCTTTTTAAGGGGTTGCCACTGATTCTAGTGTGTAAATCAGTTGCATAAATGCACATAAAAAATGGTTCAATAAAAAAAAAGTTAAGAAAAATTCAAAAACAGAAATAGATAACACTTAAGTAAAATATATTCAAACAAAATAGTGCAAACTGTATGTAAAAATAAATGAAATCATTAATAATAATAATAATAATTGGATAATTGTTTTTGACATTTATTCATTATTTATTTTTTATTTGCTATTTTTGATATTTATATTTTACTAGTGATGTCAGAATGAACACATTAACGTTTGACGTTAATTTTATAGTTTAATGCGTTAAAAATATTTAACGGAATTAACGCAGCATCCGTTTTTTTTTCCGCCATCCTTTAGCTAGCGTTGCATAATATGATCCCGCATTCATTTAGGTGCTTTTAAACTATTCAGGCACGATAAAATGGGGAAAAAAAGAACTCAGATCTGTACTGGCACAAGCCGCATTCAGTCTTCTTTCGTGCTTGAATGGACATAAACACAAAATTTTGCCACAATCTTAAATGAGTGCTGATATGTATAAGATAATAACTGTACCCTGACTCCTGGAAGTTAGCCAGTCAGCTTAGAGCTTCCAACATTTATACAAAGTTGAACTCTGCTCAAATTTGTTGCATGTTGAATCCCTGTTAGTGTGAACGCCCCTCGAGGCAGAGACCACCTAATAACCTTATCCTTAACAAGGAGTCCATGACAACATGATTGTGTTCAAGTGCTTGAGATTTGGTAATAATGAAGTACATTAGCCACCTTTGTCCTTAACTGCAGTACTCTACAAGTTGGTATTGCTTTAAAAATGCCTCTTAAATCAGCGAATAATACCAACTTGTACAGTTATTTGCAGTGAAACTTCCCACACACATTTAATTGGGTTCAAATTTGGGTCTATAATTATTTAATAGAAATACAAGGAAACTGTTATATTGTACCATCCTGGGCTTGAGTAACACTCGTACACAGAACTGTCTTTGACCTATCAGTGCTTATGTAGTTGTTCTTGGTGTAATTTAAATGGTTTGTTTATCTGTCATTGCCCTATGGATTTAACCCAGTGTAATGTAATTAAGTCATATATAGTAGGATTTGGAGTTTAAGGTTAGCATTCTTCCGTAGTTTAATCCCAGTCCTATAAAGCCTGACTGGATATCCTCTATGGCTTAATGATTTAAATTGTCCTGCCGAGTCTTTAGGGAAAAGTCATTAGCGATTAATGGCCACGTACAAACTGCAGCTAAATTTGGTTGTCTACTCACCTTTTTAGGGCTTAATCTTGTTCTGTATGTTCAAAGTTCAGTAATTTACGCGTTCTACAACCGAATTAACTTGCGAAAAATGCAGGTAGTGACAACCGCATTTACAAAGATTCTACGCAGTGTGTACGGAACAGAATTGAACGGTCCGAGCCTGATTCGTGTTGCCAGATCTTGCAAGCAAATCAGCGAACAAGAACAAGCCCATTACAAAAACGAAATGAATGAAAATGCTTTATGATGAAAATAAGACTGAAGTATCGCAACCCACACCTGTACACTTACACTTCTTAACCATGAACTTGGATGAGCCAAGCTTAAACAACAACCCCCAAAAACATTTCTAAGTAGTGGACATGACAACACTGTGTGCGTGCCTCTGTGAAGCAGCCTTTCAGCATAAACAAAACACAACGCCTCCATCGACTGTGCTTTAGTTAAAATTGCTGAACACGAGTCTTTTGACGCTTTAATATTACTTTAGTCTGAGTAGCAGAGCCCAAAAACCTGAGAGCATTGTTATGGTTACCACGGTAATATAAAATATATTTTTAATGAAATATGAGCGATTTCTCCATTGACAGTCTAAGGAAACACAACTTTGACGCTTTAAAAAGTTCATAGAGAGGTCATAAATCTAATCCATATAAATAGCTGTTGTTGTTGGTTTGTATTAGGGCTGGGTAAAACAAATTTTGATTTCTCGATTTTAATCGATTCTCATTTTTACGCACCGATATTGATTCTTAAATCCAAATCATCGATTAGTCTCCGATTTCAAATGACGTCCATCTTCTTATTATGAGATTCAGAAATTAAATACCGGTTTGGCGCTGCTTAATATATATTATGTGTAATATATACATATATATATATATATATATATATTATTATTATTATTATTTTTTTTTTTTTTTTTTAACAGTTAAGTGTTTGTATATAAATAAGTTGAATTTTAACCTTCAATATTATAGTAATGTAGTACCAACTGACTCCCATGTATAATTTACAGCATTAGTTGAGAATTTTTTTCCCCTAGAAAATTTGCCATGGACTGTATCTGATATACATCCAAAATAGACAGAATCGAATCTCAAGCATGTGAATAGAAATCGAATCGAATCGAATCGTGAAAATTGTGTCAGTACCCAGCCCTAGTTTGTATTGTTTATTCATCAGTGTTAGTGATATCCTTACAATTTATGTGTATGTTAAGTAATGTGTGCGTGTGTGTGTTTGTGATTTATGAGGACACAAATTTGTATAATGACATGGGTATTACACTGGTATTACAACGTAAACCTGTTTTATGAGGACATTACATGAGTCCTCATATTTAAAATAGCCTTAAAAACATACTAAACAATGTTTTATTAAAAAATGGAAGTGCAGAATGTTTTCTGTGATGGGTAGGTTTAGGAGTAGTGTTTAGGAGTAGTGTTTATGGATTGTAAAATAAACCTGTATTTGTGTGTGTGAGTGAGTGAAAGAGAGAGAGAGAGAAATTGACCATTTTTGAGAAATAAATGATGATACAGTTAGGTACAGTGTATTAAAAGAAAATTACATGGACAGAAAGTGCAGTTTTCGCTCATTAATGTTCTTCATATTCTTCATTTATCCGGTTCTGCGTAGTTTAATGATTGATAGATCAGTACAGCTCAGATTGGCATGCAGTTGGCTATTAGCCTAGGCTGACTCCAGTAAAGTGATGTCCCCCTGAGATATGTTGTCCATAGGGCAGACGAAATAGAGAGGTTAGTTGAGGCCATGTGCATTAGCTTGTTTATTAGGTGCTGTTACCTTTATCATTGAACTTCAAATTTACACCCGACGCTATCCGACAATAAAATGGAGGAAAAAGCAAACCTATTATAAGGACTTTGACATGGACCAATAAGAAATTACCCAGATCACCCTATTAGCCACGACAACATGGCTACATTTTTTACACAGCAAGCCGAGCTCACATTTTAAGAAAAAAATCAACATGGTCTATACTGTTGTTTCAATAATATGATTTATAAACTACCATTCAAATGTCTTAGGTCAGTTAGATTTTTTTATTATAGGAATTTATGCTTTTATTCAGCAAGGACAGATTAAATGAATCAAAAGTTACCACAAAGCTGCTTTGTAATATTACAAAAGATTTCGATTTCAAATAAATGCTAAATTATTTTGAGCTTTCTATTCATCAAAGAATCTTAAAAAAAATTACAATTTCCACAAAAATATTAACCCTTATGTGCTGTTCGGGATGTTTTCATCCACTATGGGGAATTTTTGAGTCTTAATTTGGCCATAACTTTCTCCGTGTTTCAGCAAATGGAATGATTTTTGGTGACAAATCTTATTTTGACACATATTTTGGGGAAATGCTTTGAAAATTTTCAAAAACTCAACAGTACTCTGTGGGCAAATTCACTGCCCTTTCGTTATGTTCGTGGCTGAAAACAGCCACTACTTTAACTGCTTTAAAAATGTATCAGATAAAAAAAAAAATTCACATTTTTTTGCTTAAATCTATTAATCAACCTCAGTCCTGATCAAAACTACTAAATTAAAAAAAAAAAAAAAAATCAGGATTTTAACTCTTTAATTGCCAAATTCATAAATGATGTCACTGATTAGGGGAAAAAAAACGTGTCAAAGATTAGAAACACCATTGGCTTTGATGCGTTGTTAGTTTTTGTGCAGCATCAGATTTTAACATTTTAAAGAGTTAAAATCCTGATTTTTTTTTTATTTAGTAGTTTTGATCTGGACTGAGGTTGATTAATAGATTTAAGCAAAAAAATTTGAAAAAAATATTTATCTGATACATTTTTAAAGCAGTTAAAATCAACGAAAGGGGAGTGAATTTGAACAATGCACAAGGGTTAAGCGGCACAACTGTTTTCTACATTGATAATAATAAGAAATCAGTGCACTGAGATCAGTAATCAGTTACTGTTCTCCTGTAGTGTATTTGAGATTTCAAGCACACAGCTGATTGCAGCTATCACATGTTTTATTACATGTGGCCTCAGTGCTAATACCTCCACAGCCTCAGATTCTCAGACGGTTGCGTGACTCAGCCTGTTGTAAATTGACACTCTAGTGACGCATACAGTCTGTAACCGTTTGAGGCCTCCATTGCGTTCTAAGTCTGTATGTACTGGAAATGGCTCGGGCTTTGTGTCACCAGTCGCTCGGTCTCTCACTCTCAGAACAATCTGTCTGTCCTTGGGTTGCTAGGATATTAATGCCCAACATTATCCACTACATTACTGCAATCATTTCTCCGTACTCATGGCAATATTATCAAGGAGTGATGTTTGGTTTCACTCTGGTGATGGTTACATGATACAAAGTTCACAGAGATAGAAATACCCCTTACAAAATTTAGTGTCGTGGAAAATAATTGCAAGCTAATTTTAAAGGGGGTCATTGTAAGGAAAATCACTATTATTGCTTATACTTTTAAAAGTATAAGTTGAGTGTTTTTTGAAGTATTTTTATATTAATAATTATTATAATTGTACTGTCAAATAAATTTTATTATTATTACTATTACTTCTAATGCTACTAAATTAAAATATTACACAAAATATGTTGTTACATTAATTCAAATGTTATTAATATGTAATGCTGTAATATAAATTAAATTAGCATTGAAACTACTATTGTTATTTTACAGTACAACTGTAGGGCTATAATAATAATAAAAATAGTACTGTAAAATAAATGATTTATTATTACTACTACTAATACTACTAATATTACAAATTCAAATATTTAACAAAATATTAAATATTACTGTTGTATACTATTAATTTCTAATACTGTAATATAAATTAAAAAATAGTATTTAAGAAACTTATTATTTTACAGTACAATTGTAGGGCTATAATAATAATAATAGTACTGTAAAATAAACATACTACTACTACCAATACTACTAAAAAACATTAAACATTAGTGTTGAATACTATTTACAGTAATACTGTAATATAAAATAAAGATTTGTATTTATTTATTTATCATTATACAGTATAATTGTAGGGCTATAATAATATAATACTAATAATTAATTAATTAATTAATAGTACTGTAAACTAAATGTATTATTATTACTACTAATACTACTAATATTACAAATTAAAATATTTAACAAAATATTAAACTGTAATATAAATTAAAAATAGTATTTAAGAAACTTATTATTTTACAGTACAATTGTAGGGCTATAATAATAATAATAATAATACTGTAAAATAAACATAATACTACTACCAATACTACTAAATTAAAATATTTAACAAAACATTAAACATTAGTGTTGAATACTATTTACAGTAATACTGTAATATAAATGAAAGATTTGTATTTATTTAGTTGTCATTATACAGTATAATTGTAGGGCTATAATAATAATATAATACTATTAATTAATTAATTAATTAATAGTACTGTAAACTAAATGTAGTATTACTACTACTAATACTACTAAATTATAATATTAAACATTAATGTCGTATACTATTATTATTTTTGCAGTACAATTGTAAAATTAAAATGCAATTATTTATGGCTGCAAATGTTTTTGCATACTTTATTTTGCTCAAAAAATCTACTGACCTAAAACAAGCAAAAATCACATTCGTACATTCCTAACGCCTTGGTAGATTTGATCTTAGAACAGCCACAGCTAGTGTAATACTCATGTTTAGGTAGTCATGGTTAGTTGTTGTCAAGAGCTTACTGAAGTTTTCTTTATATTTTGATCTCTGTCAACATTAGAATTGCGAGGTATGCTAATGTCTCCGCCTCAGCTAGCATCTGTCGCACCTCACTCTCGCTATTCTTCTGACCTTCTTCATCCCTAATCCTGCCTATTCACAACTGGCCTCGCACAGTGTGGCTCCCTTTAGCTTTTGATGTCAGTCATCAACCCCCTTCCCAAGCCCTCTGTCCTGCTCTCTCCCAGCCTCTTCCTTTGGAATGCCCTCACTCTCTGTCTCCATCTTCACACACTCTTTCCCTGCATATTTCACTCTCCAGGCCTCCCCGTTTTCCTCTTCTCTCCCCCTCACATGCGCCGACTCTCTGCTTGTGGTGATATACATGTCAATGGGCCAAACACAAAGGCTCTTTTCAGGCCTGCCTGGTTTAAATTCGTTCCTATAGGGCCCACTGACACACAGGTGGAATAAGTAGAGCAGGGACCCCTCTTATGAAGATGAAGCTCCTTAGTTATCTAACCTCTCATTTACTAAATCCATCATATTTCATCAACTATCCGAAATGGCGTGATACAGGAAGTCAGTTGTTGACGTATGTAGTGGATGCGCTGATGGCTTGACTTTGTTGGTTTCTGGTTTTGCTTTGGTTTCTCACTCATGTCCAATTTCATTTTATTTATTTGTGAAATTAGAGCTGCACGATTCTGGATAAATTTGAAATCATGATTTTTTTTTTGTTTCAAATAAAAATCACAATTCTGAATAGACAACTGAACAAAACATAATTTACTAGCGGATCCGACAAAATGTTTATTGCCGCAGTTTATTTGAAATGTTTAAAAAGAAATCGTTTTGAGTGAATGATTCAATGACTCGCTCATAAATACTTTCCTTTTTTCTTTTACTGGACAAATGAATGAACCGCTTTAATGAATGATTCAATGACAAATGCATCACTTTCGCCACTTAGTGGTGTAACGATGTAATTCAATCTTTATTCAATTCAAACTTTACAATCTTTATTTAGGAATCTGCGATACTGCTTATGTTTTGGATACGATACCGATACTTTCAATGACAGTAGCACTGATATCCATACTGTTACCTCTAAACTAATTATTGTAATTATTTTTAATTATTAAATGTATTAAGTTATTAAATTACTAAGAGTAAAATGGGTAATGATACCTACTTAATAATATATTTGAAAGGCATTTAATCATTTAATATGCCTTAATTGCAACTTATTAGGTAATATTTTTGTTTACGTGTAGTTAAAATATGTTTACTGTAGTGGTAACCATGGGAAATCTACAAATACTGTAGTTGAACTATGGTCACTGTAGAAAAACCGTGGTTCATTTTCATAAGGGATTGCCAGTAACAGGCTATTGCACCCATAAAATGCAACCTTTTTATTCTGACATATTATTTAATAACATAATTTGTTTATTATAAAATAACTCAAAAATATTATGTTTTTCTGGATAGTGTTTCCTAAAAGCATCAATGGTTTCTTATGATGTTTCTTATGGTTTCTTATTTGAATTCAGTGTCAGCGGTGAGCGAACGCTACCGGTGATTGATTAGTTCTGTCTTGCAGCATTTGCGTGTTTTTTTTTGTTTTTTTTTACAGTCTATGGTTATAACTATTTGCAGGAAAATAATTCTACAGCACAATTATTCACTATCATAGGTTATTTGTCCAATTCAATGCATGTTGTACACATTGAAGTTCTCGCTACCATAGACATTAGTGTTTATATCTGAACTGTAAACATTTATCCCAGTGCTTCTGTGATCATTTGAACATTTGTAGCACAGAAATAATAACACTGTGTGGTTGAAAAGACTGTTTGTGAAGCTGTTTCAGACCTACAAGTGACAACTACTTCCCCGAACTTGTCAGATATTTAATATACATAGCCTAATCGGTGTCATTTAGGAATGAGATCACGTGGGTGTTTGCATCGAGCTTTTAACGATTAATCATGAAGCTCTAGGTGATATACAGAGGAGTGAATCATACCTAAACATGTCCAGGTCATGTTTCTCACACACACACACACACACACAAATAGTATCAATAAAATATATGAAATTTTTTTACATTTATGTAACAAAGTATTCTAAAACAATTTATATTATATTATTTTTAAAAGCACCATTAGGGATTTTACTTTTTTTTTTTTTCAGTTCTAGACGTTAGGCATCATTGATCAATAATTACGTTTCATCTACTTAAGTGTCCATCTGCTAAATCACTGCCTGTCTCTTGTTATATTGCAGTTCCTGAGGACGTGTGCAGATGTCTTCCGGCTTGTGCCCTTTTTGGTCTTCATCATCGTTCCATTTATGGAGTTTCTGCTTCCTATTGCAGTGAAGCTTTTCCCAAACATGTTGCCGTCCACCTTTGAGACACAGTCCAAAAAGGTGTGCTGACCTTTTGAGTTTTAATCTGTAAAGACCCTAAAGACCTTAAATGTATTTCTGTCCTAGTCACGCCTCTTAGGCCAAAGTATGTCACATCAATTCATGTCTCGCTCTCTTGCTCTGTGTGTCTGTGTGTTTTGTAGGAGGAAAGGCTGAAGAAGGAGCTGAGAGTGAAATTAGAGATGGCCAAGTTCTTGCAGGACACAATCGAGGAAATTGCACTGAGAAACAAAGCGGCTAAAGGCAACGTGACCGAGGAGTTCTCCACTTTCTTTCAGAAGGTAGATCATGGTCTCACAAGCTCAGATCTATCCTAAAAAACTACTCTACTGCTTCTCCATGTGATTCAAAACTTAGCTCTGTATTGCCCCCATGTGGTGATGCTAATGAAGTGCTCTTAAGGCCAATTCACAGCGCACAGACAGACGCCGATAAACACACAAAATCAAGTTAATTTTATGAAAAATAACTGTCAAGTTCACACTGCCCCAACAGACACCCACAAACTTGTCTTCATGTGTCATTTTTTGCCTGAAAAGAGGGTGTACAAAACGAAAGAGGTTGTGGATGAAGCCGTGGTTGCTGCAATGGAGAAGACGGGGCGCATACTGTTTCATTAGAAAGATACTCCAGCTTCAATATTTGTTCACTCTTTACAATAAAATTTGGTTGCAGTGATGGTAATTTCTTGATTTATGTCAGGAGTGCAAAACAATCAACTGGTAGCATGGTCTTTTTAAACACATTCATATACTGTCTGCTGTGGTGTATTTGTGTTCACAGCTGCACTGAACCACGTCTGTTTGGGCTTTAAGTCCAAAAGAGCACATACTTGGAGAAATATTGATATATTTAAACAAGCTACTTAATATTTATTAGACAGAATCATCTTTCCTATTCATTATCCACTTATTTATGTGATCTGATGACCATTGGCGCCTCCCTGCGCAGTCTGTGTTTTCACTTCCCAGAGAAATGTTTCTGTGCATGAAACATGAAGCTGAGAAACACATGATTATGATTGTACATGATTTGTTCATGAGGTTTGGGGTATTTTTAGATCAATAAAGGATGTTCGAGTTTGTTGGCTTTGGTTGGAAAATAAACACAAACGCCGACTGAACATGTTCTGTCAGGTGAAAACAAATCCCGACCAACGTCAACTGAGGTAACACACTGATCCGACAAATCCCAACGATCATGTTTGACGGTGTTTGTTGGCATCTCTCTGTGCGGTGTGAATTGGCCCTTAGATGAGACGATACACGTAAGTGCTACGTATGAGAACTGCTTTTTCTGCAACTCTCTTTTCCCTTTCTTATTCTCTTCCAGATCCGTGACTCGGGAGAGAGACCCAGTAATGAGCAGATCATACGTTTCTCTAAGTTGTTTGAGGATGAATTGACCTTAGATAATCTGACACGGCCGCAGCTGGTGGCCTTGTGCAAGCTGCTGGAGCTGCAGTCCATTGGCACCAACAATTTCTTGCGCTTCCAGCTTATCATGAAACTCCGAGCTATCCGTGCAGATGACAAGGTTAGAACATGTTCTTACTCAACTTAAGCTGTGTTATGTCAAGACGGGTTAAATACTTTTTCATTGTGATGCTCATTTAAATCAATTACAGTATGTCAGTTTTTACCGATCAAGCCTTTAATTGAAATAAATGATCGTTTAATCAATGAATTCACTGATAGAATGCATTTGAAATAATTGTCAGATTACACTGTACTCTATTCGGATCAAAGATTTGATGTTGGTAAAAAAAATACAGTAAAAACAAAATATGATTACAATTTAAAATAACTGTTTTGTATTTTAATATCGTTTTAAAATATCATTTCTGTGATGCAAAGCTGAATTTTCAGCATCATTAATCCAGTCTTCAGTGTCACGTGATCCTTCAGAAATCATTCTGATATGTTGCCCAAGAAACACTTCCTATTATTATCAATGTTGAAAACAGTTATGCTGCGTAATATTTTTGTGGAAAGCTTTTTCCTGATTGTTTGATGATTAGAAAGTTCAAAAGAGCAGCATTGATTTCAAACAGAAATCTTTTGTAACATTATAAATCTCTTTAATGTCTTAAAGGGTTCGTTCACCCTAAAATGAAAATTCTGTCATTAATTCCTCACCCTCATGTCGTTCTACATATTATAAGATATTCAAAAATCAAAAATATCTTAATTTGTGTTCTGAAGATGAACAGTGTAGAACGTTTCACCAATGTTTGGGTGAACTAACCCTTTAATTTCTTTTAAAAACAGTAGTGTGAATACATTTCTATTTTTTCTCGAACAATTCGAAGTTGCCACATTCTTCAAAAAGGAATCAAAAAACACCATAAAAGTAGTTATGTTTTTATGTCATCAAAACTCATATTAAAAAAATTATCTGCAATCAGATTGGTCAGAACATCTATATCAATTCTCTTCGAGCTGATTTTTTTGCACATGTGTGTGATTGACAGCTGATCGCTGAGGAGGGAGTGGACAGTCTGAATGTGAACGAGCTGCAGTCAGCATGTCGTGTGAGAGGGATGAGAGCTCTGGGTGTGACGGAGGAAAGACTTAGAGAGCAGCTTAAACAGGTAACACGTGCTCAACATCCCTTTACAATTATTACATCCCAGTAATACGTCTTCTCATCATGTGTTTCACTTTTCTGATCACGCCAGTGGTTGGAGCTTCACCTCAATCAACACATCCCCACATCTCTGCTGCTGCTGTCCCGAGCCATGTTCCTGCCAGACACACTGTCCCCTGCGGACCAGCTTAAAACCACACTACAGAACCTGCCCGAGATCATGGTATGTACACAGTACAGTTGGATGAAACTGTTCATCAAAAATGTATAATCATATACATGCAGTCAGTGCTTCAGATTTGCCCGGTGAAATGAGTGTTTGGTCGTGTGTGCTTTCACAGGCTAAAGAAGCGCAGATGAAGGTGGCAGAGCTTGACTTCTCTAAAGTGGACAACAAGACCAAACTGGAGGCCACGCTTCAGGAAGAGGCAGCCATTCGAGAGGAAAACAGGGAGCGGGAGTTGGAGAGACTGGCCGATGCTGTAGAGAAAGCGAAGGAACTGGCCGCACAGGTCATTACAGTCACTTTCAGTCTGGCAGTGTTACCTGTAGTGTAGTTGAAATGTTTATGGAAGATTTTATATATGTTCCCAGGAGGGTGAGATGGTGCAGTTGGAAGGAGAACGACGGGTGAATGGAGAACATACTCTCTCCAATGTAGACGTGGCCATCCATTCAGAAACACTACGAGATACTGCACCGGTACTGGAGGGTATTAAGGTAACAAAACCACACACAAAAATGACGCAAAGAAAGTTGGTTTAATCTCTGGAGATGTGTTGTTAATGCTTTTATTAACATTTTTAACAAGAAATAAAACCAAATACTAAAATATTTAAATGAAAACAGTGTGATGAACTTTGCAAATGTAGACGACTGTTCAAAAGTTGGGGTCAGTCATTTTTTTCGAGGAATTACATTAATCAAATTGGACCGTAAAGTTATTTAAAATGTTGCAAATGATCACAGTTTCTACAAAAATATTAAGTTATTTTAAATTGTAATATTTCATATTACTATTTTGACTGTAGTTTTGATAACATATTGACTTTTTCCCAAAACATTAAAACAATCCTACTGACCTCAACGTTTTGAACGTTCGTGTTCTTTACTAATGAACTGTTGAGAATTATTAAGAATTATTTGTTACTATGAGTAATTAAAACTAGTATAAATTGGTTTTATAACCCTTTTCATGCAAGTCATAACATAAAACATATAAATATATTTATTACCAAGATACCAATATAGCCCCATTCCCCAATGGGGAAAAACAAACATGCTGCTAATATACTTTTTTGTACTACGATACCAAAAATGATTTAGCTGGACCAACCACATATTTTTTTTATTTTTTTTTATTATTGAATAATTTTAGCTAAAGCACTCACACTTTCCAAGTCTAAGATTAGGCAGGACTTAATTTGCAGTTTATGTGACAATAATTCTGACCATGATATTAAGCTCTGATATTTGTCCTTTAACACCTCTCTGGTGTTACTGATGCCTATGTTTGTTGTAGAACAGGATCTTGTGCTGTCATGTCACAGGAATTGCTCTTTCTCTGTCTTTGTGTGTTGTGTATTATTTTGCGTGTTCATTTCTCCAGTTCGAGCAGTGGCAGAGGTATCTGCGCATTCAGGTTAGATGCTGAACTGCTCCCCATCTGGAGACCACCACACTGATTCTCTGCGCTCATAGTCACTTTACTGTGTTTTTCTATCATGTACAGTTTCGTAATATGAACTGTCGGCTTACGGTTAGATAACGATAAAGATATAGTTATAAAAACCGTTCTCAATATTAAAGAATCGCAGAATTCACACCACAGCTATAACATATATCGTTGGAATCACTTTCTGAATGATGAACGGTAAAAACACCCAATCAGAATCCATCCTTCTGTAACACGCTTGAGCATTTAAAGCGACAGTCAAGAACCCACTTAGAATAAACAAAACCATATCGCCCGCTGGTTTGGGCGCTAATATAGTGTCTTTATAGTGTGAACAGGTCTTATGGCTTGTCATTTTCAGCATAACGGGCACAAAAAATGACCGACTCAAATACAGTGATTTGAAACAGCAGAAGTCTTGTGTGGTGATGCCTGCGTCCTCCTTCCCACTTCACCCCAACTCTCTGTCCCTTTGAGTATGCGTGAACCTGTAGGACAGTGCATATGAAAGATGCAGCAAATCCTCGTGTTTTTTTTCTTGTGTGGCTCACAGGCCCGCCAAATAAGCCTTACCGTGTGTTTCAGTTGGTTTTAGTCACCTTTCTGTAATCACTTTTGCTGTATGGAAGGCTTTCCTCTGACTGATCCTCTTATAAAAGAGAAACCACTTTACGTCTCTGCATCAGTGTTGGGGAGTACACTTTTCAAAAGTGTGACCGCAGTTGAGATGTTTTCAAACCAGCGTTGCTTTTCCAATAACAAGTTACACTACCATTCAAAAGTTTGCGGTCAGTAAGATTTTTTTTTTTTTTTTTTTAAGAAATTAGTACTTTTATTCAGCGAGGATGTATTAAATTTATATAAAGTGACAGTAAAGACATTTATAGTGTTAAAAGACATTTTTCATTACAGCTCAACTGGTTTCAATGTTGATAATCAGAAATGTTTCTTGAGCAGCAAGTCAGCATATTAGAATAATTTCTGAAGGATCATGTTATACTGAAGACACATAAGAAAATTCAGCTTTGCATCACAGGAAAAATTTATATTCAAACATGATTATTTTAAATTGGAATATTTTACAATATTACTGTTTTTTACCGAATTTTTTATCAAATAAATACAGGCTTCGGGTACATAAAAGACTTAATCTTACAAATCTTACTGACCCCAAACAGTGGTGTGTATTCCCATCAAGCAGCAATTTTGTCTCACAACAGACCAAGCTGAAACAATAATACATATGATAGTGATATATCATTTAGTGTTTATCATTTAGAAATTCATCAGTCTGTGAACAAGTCATTTCAGTGAAACCGCTGACAAAAATGCTGCTGTTTATCATTTTGGCTTCAATCAGTTATATAGAGTATTTTTATACAGTTTGTTTATATTTAAATGAATTATCGTGGATAAATTTTTACTAAATTTATATTTAGTGTCATGCCATCTAATCGAAGTCCTCATATGTTTTTTGCCAAATACTTAATAAAATAATAATTTAATAAAATGATACTTTGTAGCGTGAAAGTTGGTGGCTATAGTGGAATTGTACCCACAGTAAACTAAGCAAGGTTTTGGAATAGATAATGATACTGTTTAGTGATTTTATTTGGAAAAATAGCTTTAGGTAATTAAAAAGACAATTTAAAAAGAATTTACATTTGCGTTTATATTTCTTCGCTAAAAAGATTTGCACTTAACTCTCACTTGCACCAAAAAGTCCACCACTGATTCAGAGTTTCCCCAACACTGCTGTGCATGCATGGAAATGTGTGTGTTCTCAGGAGTGAGTGTTGATGAACACTGTGTGTGTCATTTTTTCAGGGGGAGGAAATCACTAAAGAGGAGATTGACATGCTGAATGACGCCTGCACCAAACTGAAGGAGCAGAAGAATCTCCTTACCAAAGAGAAAGAGGAGCTGGAGGACCTAAAGGATGATGTGCAGGAGTACAGTGAGGTGTGTCTGCGAGAAAGACTATCTTAAACTGATCATTTTCATTTCTCTCCTAAACATTTAAATGTGTGATCCACTGTGTCTGTCTACAGGACCTGGAGGAGATAAAGCGAGAGCTATGCAAGACGGGACAGGAGAAAGTGGTGGAGGAGTCTAAGGCGAGTCAGCGTCTGTCAAAGCGAGTCAACCGCATGATTGGCAGAATGGATAAGATCATCACTGAGCTGGAGAAGGACAAGGTGGTGTTAGATGGACAGATGGACAGCAGCACCACTCCACCAATTGGGTAAGAGAGCTTGATTTGCTGTTCGAATGGATCTGGGTTAAATGCTGATTTTGGTTTCTGTGTGTGAGTGCATGAGAGTATCCACGTTACATCATCAATAATGCATGATGAAGTTGTAATCAACACAGTAAAATGGTGGTGGAAGAATAACCTTATAGGATGTAAACGCAAACCAAAAAAAAGGGTTCCCAGTCCAAATAAAAAATATTTTTTGTTTTTTAGATTGTTCTTTGAGAAACGTAGTGACTTGCCAAGGTAAGGACAGGAGTGACCTCTCGCCTTCTGTTTTGTTTCCTCATCAAAAGAATTAACTTAAATTTAACACTAGGGATGCACCGAAATGAAAATTCTGGGACTAATCCGAAAATTCTGGATTCACTGGCCGCAAACTGTTAGATCGGATAGATTTTCTTTGTCAGAAATATCAGATTCGACCCCAGACGCCAAATCCTGGCCAGAAGATATAAGTCTTCTTCCAGCCTGAGAGTTTGACTGATAAAGCCAGGGAAGAAACAGGAGCAGGAGAAGTTATGATAACAATAAGAGTTTATTGAATAATCTTAGTTGCGTATGTTTCAATGATCCGACTTTGTCTAGATGTTACACTACTTCATGCTCCAAATTCATATAGATGTTACACTACTCAATGCTCAGACTTTGTCTAGATGTTATACTACTCAATGCTCCAAATTCGTCTAGATGTTACTCTACTCAATGCTCCGACTTCTTCTAGATGTCACACCACTCAATTCTCCGACTTCTTCTAGATGTTACACCACTCAATTCTCTGACTAGATGTTACACCACTCAATTCTTCAACTTCGGCTAGATGTTACACTACTCCATGCTCCTACTTTTTCTAGATGTTACACTACTCCATGCTCTGACTTCATCTGACCAGTACAATTCCAGCAAGTGTTTTTGTAACCAAGATAAAAACAATGGAAAATTACTTAACATCATCCTGTGATGTTAAAATCCTTGAAATGTCTCCTATCTCCTATTCATGAAGACAAACATCCCTTAAAACCATACAATCATAAGAGTAACATAAAATTATAAACACATAAATTACAGAAATGAATAATAATAAATTAAATGATGAAAATTTGTAATATGAATAAGTGAATAATCTACTTAAATGACCAGTGATTATAAATTATTATACAATTAAATCATATAAAAAGTAAATAAAACACAACACAGATGTATGATTACTCTCTTAAAGTAACACACACACACACACACAGGTTGCTACTGATTTTAGATCGTTCAAACCGAAACCAAAAATGTTGCTTAACAAATACAAGCCAATAATGTAAAATAACCACACTTTTATTGAAAGTAGCACACTAAAATTGGACAGATATTATTAGTATTTTTTTTCTGTTTTATGCAACAGAATTAGATTTAACAGATTTATTTTTGACCAATTATCCAAATAATGTATGGTCCAACAAAGCTATTATTAGTGAATGAGAGTGTGGCGTAATTTTCCACCATTGCCCATCACGGCTATACCATGTTACAGTACAGAAGGGCTATTGTAAACAAAAACAAGTATATAATACTACATAGAAATTTCACGTTGGCACGTTATTTGAGCAGACTTTGCTTCTCCGATGAGCATGAGCGGTACATGAGTGGACCGTTCGCATTGGGCCAGCGAGAGTGAAACCTGAGCGCTGAGGGGTGAAGCGGCATATATTTTCAGCTCATATTTTCGTCCGGTTTTCTCTTTTGACCGAAAATGCTGAAATTTCAGTGCATCCCTATTTAGCACCATATTTTTTTTCAGCCAATTATGTAACCAAATACTAAATATTTGAGGGGTCTGAAGTGTGATTTGATTTTTTTAATCCATCAATGGTTTGCTTGTCATTTCTTTTCCTAGTCCTGTTTATTTCATTAATGCTGGTTATTATTGATTTAATCGGTTGTATGATTAGAATTGTTCTCTGAAATCTTCGTCTTATTCACTCTTGTTCATTGTTCTTTGTGTTGCAAGTAAAAACATGGATCACTTATTTTAAGGCCTTTATTTTTAGTCCTCTGTGAAACTCCAAAAAAATGCTTGTGTGATTTAGTGAAAAGATTTAAGAATCACTTTCTAATTACGCTGCATTCTCAGGGGGCGTCGGTGTCAACGCTTGACGGAGGGTCAACAACCAATCATGAACGCAATTGGCTTGCGTCTACTCTAGGGTATTTGCATAAGGCGATTTGATTGGCTGACGGCTACATTGGCGTCAAAAGTCGGAACATTTTTCAAATTCTGCCACGAGCAATGCTATTAAATCGACGCAGTTCAGTTCGGTGACTCATGACGTCACCCATTCAAAGTGAATGAGAAGCGTTAACGCCATCACCCTGTGTGAATGTACCATTACAATTAGCAATGACTCCAAAAGCTCTCGCAAACATGGCTTCTGGGAACCCTGCACGGCTGTCTTGGCATGCGATTGGTTTATTAGTGAACTTACTCGTCCTCCACCATCTTACCCAATGTGTTATCAAGCAACTGTTTCCTGTATGCAGTGTGTTCTTGTCCTACAGGGAGAATCTGATAAGCATCAACGAGCTCATTACAGTCATGAAGCAGATCCAGAGCATTCCTGAACACAAGCTGCTCAGAATCACAGACGCACTCGACGAAAACAAGGATGGCAAGATAGACATCGACGATGTCCTCAAGGTAACAAGACTGGGCTTCTTTGGTCCCTCATTGATTTTCCTTCTTTTTGAATCCGCATTTTAGTTTGACGTTGACATTTATCTGGCGTGTGTGTGTATGTGTTAGGTGGTAGAGCTGATCGATAAGGAGGACATCGATATCTCCACCAACCAGGTGGCGGAAATCATGGTGATGCTGCAGAAGGAGGAGAAGTTGGTGGAGAAGGAGAAAGCCAAGGATAAGGTCGAGAAGGAGCAGGCAGCTAAACTCCAAAACTAGACTTAAGGAATAGAAAAGACCCTGAAGCTTTTTTCAGATCTATTAATATGTTAAGAAGATTCAGAGTGAGGCTGAAACCAGTGTTGACCTCGGCTTTATATCCATATATTTGAACAAACTTTGCTCTGTTTAAATTCGAATATTGTGTAATGAATGAATTGAGGAGAAATTTATTTATTAGAAGGCAAATCAGTATAGAGTGATGTACTGAAAGCGTGGCCACGAATTAAGAATCGATTCCCACAATTTATCAAGTGTTTTTTTAGGTAAATCCGTGTTGTACTAATTTGTTTCACATGATTTATTGATTCATTCCCTGGCTTTCGTTAAATTGTGGCCATGAATTAGTACAACGTGGAACAAATTAATAGGTGGCGGCTACTATATCGTATATTTCATCCCTCAAATGTCATGTGCAGTGGACCATATATTCAGAATATTTGTTTGTTCTCGAAAAGGCCCTCTTAAAGGTGGAGTGAGGGATTTCTGCGCCACTACTGGCACAAAACAAACCGTTTGAGTGGACTTGTTGGGCTGGACATAATGCCATTATCTCAACCAATAGTTATTATTTTTGTGGTACAGAAATTGCACACTTCAACTATAAGATGCAAAAATGAAGACTTTAATATTACCATAATTTTACTGCCTGGCAGTGATGTCATTTCCTGAGATCTAAGGTCATTTCCACTCTTTGCACATTACACCACCTGTCACCATCATTCCACTACTCATCTAGTTTGATTTAGTTGTAGTTTTTATTTCTTTTCAGTTCACTGTCTAGATTCTTGAATGATGCTCAGAAGATCTCAGTGATGTTTATTTGATAACCAAAGAAGGTTTGTTGCCGTTGATGTTATGCTTCATTTATACTTGTACATACATACACACGCATTCAAGCCACCAAGCACTGCAGCTTTATGTCACACAGCAAAGGTCTGAAGTAGTATTGGGATGCGTATCTTCAGCACTTGAGCTTTATTCAGGGCAGAAGTTTTTGTACTGTCTTGATGATGATAGTTTTTGTTGTGTTCTTTTTATTCAGCTTTTATCTTGGATTGATTTCAGCATCACATTTACATTGTTGCCTTAGCATTCATAAAATCCCTTAAAATAACTTCAAGGGAATAACGTGAGATATAATATAGCTATATTTAACAGTCCAAAATTGGTTTTATTGTATGCTAACAGTTTTAGCACTGTTGAGCAGATTCGTAAACGCCTCTGATTGGTTCTCTCGCTCATCATATGTCTGATTGGCTACAATGATCAACGCTTCAAAAACCATGTTGTAAATAGACCTCGATGCTCTTCGCCAAGCGTTTACACGGATACACACTTCAAACGCTCCCGCTTTCAAACGCTCCTGTGCGTTGATCGTTGTAGCCAATCACAGCTGTTTACGAATCCGCTCAACAGCGCTCAAAGCATCACGTTTTTAACATTTCAGTACCGACTTCACGGTATCACGGTCGGTACTTTTGACGGCACTGTGCATCAGGCGTTTCTGTTAGCTGTCTTGGATTTGTGATAGATAAAGAGTGTTTGTGATTGTTTGTATGTGTGAAAGAGTACCTGGAAAAAAAAAAAGGAGGTCAGTGCAGACAGAATCGGGGTACAGCTCAGCCATCCAGTCAGTATGTGGCCTGGATGATCGCTTATTCCTTACATGGAGAGAGCGGCCGCGGTTGTTCCCATTGCAGAGCACCTACACTAACTGGAATGTGTCGATCAGCACGAGACTCGCACGCTTACTGGTGGCGTGAGTCTGGTAGCATAGTTTCACAGGGCACATAAGGCAGGGAATACATCATCCTAACCCTAAACATGTCATGGCGAGGGATCAGCATGTCTAACCTCAAAAGCGCTGTTCCTGTGCTGTGTCTCAGACAGAGTGTCTAGGTGCCTATTTCACATTGTGTCCCTTAAAGGGATAGCTCACCATAAACTGAAAATGTGGTCATTATTTGCTCACCCTCATGTCGTTCCTAACCTGTATGAGTTTTTTATTCCATAGAACACAAAATGAGATATTTAGCAAAATGCTCTCGCTGCTCTTTTTAAAGTCATAAATGCTTGTAACAACATGAGGGGGAATAAATGATGACGATTTTCTTTTTCGGGTGAACTATGCGTTACTTATCTAGGGGACCCTTAATTACAGTAACGGCATTTAGGCCTTAAACTATATTCATGAATTAGTATTCCCATACCGTACGGTAGAAAAAGTCCGTTTTTTGTTTTTATTGAGTGAGTATTTTATGCTAATGTGTAATTGCACTATATTCAGAGCTTTAATTTTCCTATTTGGCGTGTCAATCTAGACTCAGGAAGAAGCTTGTAATATCTGTTTGCACATCGAGAGATATTTTGGGGAAACGAACACTTGAATTTTTAAAGTGGTAGATGTACGATGAATATTGTGGAAAGGTATGAAGATACCTTGCTTATTGTGTTTTGTTTTGCGATTTTTAAATTGAGTTCTCAGATTAATTTATAAAAGATGGTGCACGTGCACATATGAGAGACCACAGACTGAATGGATTTAAAGATATGATGTAATTATCCCTGGAAGATATTCAAGCTCATTTAAATGGATTAAATATTTTATTTATTTTTTCCCCCTTTATAAGGCCTGTACATTGTGTTTCATAGTATTTTTTTGACCATTCTGTATTTGTTAGAAGGTTCAAAACCTAAATACTGTTACGCTAGTTAACTCGTAGACTGAAAAATGGGTGGAAATGAGAGTGATATGTGCAAAAAGGTTATTGAAAATCAGTATGACGCAAAATAAGATTTTTATTTGATTGTTCATACTGACTATGTAAGTACACTATTTACACACAAGTGGTTCCAAAGTCAAATAAAATCAAACTGATCTCTTATGTTGTGTACTGTTTTCCCCTTTGTTTTTGACTCCATGCATTTCATGTTTCATATCTTTTTGCCTTACTTTTGTGTTATTTAAGTGCTTTATCCCCGATTCCTTTTCACTCCCCTGCTGCATTATTCACCCATTACCACAGCATGGTATCATATCCATCCTCTCTGTAGTAATAAAGTAATTTATTTGACTTGTAAATTCAAGTGTAACTTGAATTTAGATCCAATCGGTTGATGGTCTGCCTATGTTAGTCCATACAGCTTTACAGTAAAGGTTTTTTATATATTGAACAACTGCTCAAGTTTAAAGTGAAAATAGGACCGAGACGATACAGGAGTGTAGGAGAGTCACTTAAATTGAGCTGGACTAATATATGAGATGAAATGGCAGAGAAGTACACAGGGTTCCTACGGGTCTTTGAAATACTTGAAAGTTTGTGAATCAAGGTCCTGGAAAGTTTTTGAAAATAATATGCATAGATACAGGTCCTGCAAGAAGTTTTCTGGGGGAAAAAATCCATATTATTCCCTTCGGTCTGCTAATGTTATTTCGTCAACACTTCGTGGCCTATGCATACTAGCTTGATTTACGTTAGTTATGTGCATTTACGCGTTTCGTGAAATGTTTCCTGTGCGAGGTAGCTTGTGTTGCCATGACGTTCACACGTAACGAAAGTACTACGAATTGACTCTTCTCAAAGACCCGCCCCCTTTAGTTACAGTTGCTGTGCCCGACAAGCCACGCGCTCTCACGCCACACATCATGTTCTCACGCAGTGAAAAATACATTGCGGAACAAAGAGGACACTGACAACGTATGAAACCGTTCGATATTTAAAATATTGTAATATCGTATAGTCTCTTTAATGTGTCGTGACAGATCGCTGTAGCTCCTCGTGAACGATCATCTCTTCAAACTAGTTCATTTATAGCATCAAATAAACATGAATGAACATCAGAAGGAATGTTGTATCAAGCGCGGAAAGACGTGAGTACACACAATTTTTCAAGTTCACTAACGTTAACTCCTCTGACCGCTTTGTCGGACAAAATGGCAGATTCAGGGTTATGATTGGTCAGATCGCCTGTCAATCAAACTGTTTGCGACGGGTCAATTGCTTTGCTTGTTTAGGTCATGTAAACCCATGAGGCAAGAAAAACTTAAAAGCATATTCATATATCTTAAAACCTCTGGTTACATGAGCCTAAGCTCTTTTCAATAAAATCCATGCATCAGGATCATTTATAGGATGGACTGAATATTCTTCAGTTTTATGCAAAACAGAAATACGACAAATAGAATATCAGATCGCTGTCATATGGCCAAAAAATAAATGCCAATATATCTTAACGCGATGTAACCTTGCTCTCACTTGAGATGTGTCCCCACATTAAGTTCTTGAATTTGAGGGTATCGGACCTGGAAAGTCCTTGAAAAGTCCTTGAATTTGAAGTTAATCAAGGTGTGGGAACCCTGAGTCCAGTTAGACTGCACTGTGCTTTGTTAGTAGGTATTTTTAGGGATATATTTTTATAGGAAAGAAATATGTTTGAAGATAAGATTTAAAAATGAATTCTAATTCATGCACATTCTCTGTCTTTCTGATTAAGAAACTGAGATGGCTTGCTCCATTTGAGACTGCAGAAACTTATTTAAAGCACTTGACTAATTTTAATTGCATCCTTATTACAATTGACCGTTCGCCGTCCAGTCCCCTTTAGTTCCTCTTGCTGCGATGCGGACACTGACAACGAGTCGACAGACAAGACAGAGCGGGTAACTTTTAATATGAAACAAAGTTTCAAATATAGTAATTTTTTAAAGAGGTTTAAACAATATAGACTCCAAAAGCGCAGTAGCTCCTCAGTTCAAGCGGCTCGTGAACCGATCATCTCTTCATACTAGTTCATTTATAGCGTCAAATAAACGTGAATGAACATCAGAAGGAATGTTGTTTCAATTACAGTACAATTACAAGTTCAAGTTCACCAACGTTAATCTACTAACTCCCCTGACTGCTTTGTCGGACAAAAGGACGGAATCGAGGTTATGATTGGTCAGATCGCCTGTCAATCAAACTGCCGGCGAAGGGTCATTTGAACGCCTATATTTTGACCTTGAAATCAAATTCTATTTTGGTCAGCAACAGAAATAATTGTGTTTTTTATTGTTTTGTGATTGCAATTTTTGAAAATGGCTCATTCTTGACCTTCTCTTATAGTGCAACAGACCCTTTGACTTTGTTTCATAACTGGACTGTTATTTATAAGATTAACCTGGTCTGAGGTTTTAATGCCATATTTATAGATGCATATCAAAACAAAGTGTGTTAAGGCCTGTCCCTGTATTGATTGTATGTCTGAAGAGTAGCAATATTTGCCAGACCACATGGTGGTGCTATAGTCTCAGACAATAAAGGTAATCACAGTCATGTTCCAGTTGCGATGTATGACATATTCAAACTGGTTGCGTCCTACAGTATGAAAGCAGAATTTTATATACGTTCAGATTATCATATGCATTCAAACTGACAACAGACTATCACAACTGCAGTGCTGGTTGACGTATACACAAGCACTGCAGAAAAGAGACTTCACAGTCAGCCTATCAGAAGTGTCTTTAACTCAAACAGTCTGACATCCAGACTAAAAAATGACGTGAAATTATGCCGTCTACAATAATAACCTGTGAGGACTTGAAGTGGGCTGAATAACTGGAGGGAGAGTCACAGTAAATCATGTTGCCTTGTAAGTAAAGCCATGTGGGCTGGTAAGATGACATTGCTCTGTATATAAGAGGGCTTCTTGTTTGTACTGACACCTGAAGTTCAACAGCTCTTCTTTGGCTGGGCAAGTTTATATTTTAGGTGTTGCGTGGTGAAAGATTACATGTAATGTATATATTGGATGTTGCTTAGAGTCACTTTATAGACTTGCGTGCTGAGAACAATCTAAAAACATTAAATGGTGCATGCTTTACGTTCAGTTCAATAGGCAAAGGGAGAATCCTCTCCCTATTTTTGTACTGATAAAACATGCGAGCACTCATGGAGAACTTGCTTATCTACAACACACTATTGACTTATGTAGTTATCTTATTCTCAGTATATAATAATCTCTGTTAAACAGATTCTAATATGTTCTTATAGCACTCGTAGCTTTGTGTCGATCATATTTTGCAAAATAATAATAATAGTAATGCACTAAATTTAAAGCTGCTGTAAGTGATGTCTTTTTTTTGTTTTAAACCAATGTCTATCACATTTTTGAATAAACAAAGAATCTGACCAATCAGAACAGTTGGGAGGCGGGGTTACCATTGGAGACCTGTGGAAAAAGGGGAGAGTAGGAAACCTGTTTGGGATTTGTCATTATTTTTGCAATTCCATAGAATTAGTCAGGTTAGATTCTATACTGAATTTAACCCGTATGAAATAAGGCTTTGAGGGATAGACTTACAGTTTTTACAATGTCGAGCACATTGTTGTGGGTAACACATTACAAATAACTTGAGTTACGTAATCGGATTACTTTTTCAATTTACAACCAAATATCATACTTTTTCACATTCATTGACTGACAGCTGTTCTGTCCCCGCGTTGAGAGAAATAAAGGTCAGAGGTGTTGTGTCTCTGTGTGAACATGATGGTAAATGTGAACATGCATTTGCTCATCTCACTTGCACGAAAACAATCAGTTTTCCTCAAAATGAATAAAAACCGAGAAATGCGAACCTGTCATAATGAACTATATTATATTCCACAAATTGCACTTTATGCATTTAATCTGACTTTATTGTCTTTCAACCATTTGGTTTGTTTAAGCTCCGCCCTCTGCTGTACAGGTGTTAATATGCATTTCCTTCAGCGTTAGGCTTCACTCTTGGCCTTAACATTTGTCACAAATGGAACTTTTTTGTTATTATTAAAAAAAAAAAAAAAAAATAGCCATTCCAGCCCAGGTGAGAAAAAGTAACGCAAAAGTAATGTAACGCATTACTTTTCATAAGAAGCATCTAAATCAATTAGTTACATTTTGTGGAGTAACGCAATATTGTAATGCATAACTTTCAAAACTCTTCAATAGAGATTTTATCCACTGAATCGGCATGTTGTTAAGCAATCGTACAATCCATTGAACACACTGCACTTCTATCCCTCACAGCCTCCTGTCAAAAAATAAATATGGCGCTACCCTGATTAAGGTCTATTAGATCCCATAGTGAGGCAGGAATTTCTTTCATTTGGACTTTCTCCAGGACAAAAGGGTGCTTGATTGCTTTTCTTTTGTTCGTATATTTGGACCAGAGAATGTTTGAGAGCATGTATGAAGAGTTTACATCAGTCAGAGGTCTCTCATCATGCTGAATCACTGTAGCAGCTCTGTATTATTGCACTGGAATGAATATCAGTAGATTGTTTTACACAAGCACTTTCACAATGCTTTCATGAGTGATCGAACTGACTGTTGAATGTACTTCAGTGCAGTGAAATTTTGTTGAAAATGGGATGGGGTACCATGATTTTGCTAAAAATGAAGTGATCAATAATGCATTTTCATTGCGCACAATCACAAATGTACATGCTTCCATTATTGGTAGCCAGTTTCCACCTCAGAGTAAAAATAAAGGGTTTACATCTAGAGTAACTCTGAGGTAGAAACAGCTTCCATATTCTATAGATTCTGCTGCTTTGTTTCATGTTGGACTGCTTCAAAATGCCGTGTCAATTCAAAATGCCAGTGTGTGTAACTTCTTTAGTGTGCACTTGTGTCGACCTGAGATGGAATTACACACCGAATAAAACTCTTTTGAAATTTTTGTCTTTGGAGAGATGTGTTTTGGTGGGAAAAAGTTCTGTCTCTTTTCGAGAACGCAGTGGAAAGAGTGCATGGAGGCTGGAGAATGCTCGGGGAGCAAACATTTACTCTAGACTCACGACACTGAGATGTTGCTGACGTCAGGAAAGACGCTCCACTTCATTCTCTCCAGCTCGCTTGGCACACACTATACTGTGGGCGCCGAGACTTCAGCTGGGCATGACGAGTGCAGCCGCGTTGTGTTGCGCTTCTGTTTAAACACAAGTTGACATGCTGGAGACGCTCGCGCTGGAGAAGCTTTCGGGTCAGTTTGGGATGAATGAGGGTGGTGGGTGTTTATCAAAGGCTCAAGGTTTGGCTGTTTGCACCTACTCTGTGTGAGGGAAAACATTTTCATTGATGGCCATTCAGAAGTAGCAATATATTGTGAGTAAATGAACAAAACGCACAGCATTCTCCAGGTATAGACCAGTGTATTTGGTGAGAAGGGGTATTATTTTTCGCTTGACCATAGATGGCACTCATCACAACACATTTAATGAATGGCTTAAATTTTATGTTTGTGAGATTTAGTCTAATTAAATGATCTAATTTTATTTCTCTGGAAAATGGTGATCTTTGACTTTTTATTATGTTGATTATCAGAGCTAAAGGACAAAATAATGTTTTCACATTTGCAGAGTACAAAAAATATTTTGACAGAACTAGATCCAAGGTGGCATGAGTGGCATGGTATTACTTTTGGTAACACTTTATTTTACGGTGTATTTGATGCATATGTTACATGTACATACCGCAGCAATAGCAGTAAATTATTCATAATTACATTCAACCTAACCCTAAAATAAATATAATTCTAACCCTAAGTGCGTGTTGTTAATTAATATTGCTCTGTACTTAAATGGATACCTTAAAATAAAGTGTAACCTTATTTTGAATTTAATGCTCATAATTAATGGGGTTATTATTTAGTAATTTCATTTTAGACATCCTTGCATTTCATTAAAACATAGTGAAGTCATTCAATGTGAATTCACAGTATATTCTGACATATCTTTATTAAAATGGGCAATTCAATCTATATGTATTCATATACCTTAATATAAGTCATAAAATAAATTTAGCTTTCACTGAATCTCTTTTCCTGGAATTCTGCATCATAACTGTCCAGTTATTCAACTAAACTGCCAAAAAACAATTTTAAATAGATATATTGTTGATAGGCGAAAAAGAGTCATTTATTGTACAAGCTTTCCTGGGGGTTTCCTGCCCCATTCGTGGGGTATGATGGAATCTTTAAAAATAATTTTGTGCAAATATTTAGCAAATGTTACTATATATTTCCCTTAAAGAAATAGTTCATACAAAAATGAAAATTTTGTCATCATTTACTCCTCACTGCAAACCTGTATGAAAAGAAGATATTTAGAAGAATGAAACATTTGATGGAACCTTCTGACTTCCATAGTGTTTTTTTCATACTGTGGAAGTTAATGGGGTTCATCAACTGTTTGATTACCCACATTCTTCAAAATATCCTCTTTTGTGTTCTGCAGAAGAAAGAAATTCATACAGGTTTGGACCAAATCGAGGGCGAGTAAATGATGATTTTTGGCTGAACTGTACCTTTAATAACACATTTAATGCATCATCATCATCCTGAACATGCTAAAATGTATCTAAATATGTTACAATTTAAAAGTAAATGCACATTGTTCTTCCTCTCTGATTACATGAAGACAAGCCGAGCCTTTTAAATGCTTAAATGTGACCGCTAGGGGACAGTCTACTGCCTTTTATAGCTCTTTATGAACATCATTTGCTCCACTGGGTAATTTTTGTTCTTTTATACATTTGTCTCATTCATATTTGTAATTTTGCTGGGCTTATGCAAAGCAGGCAAGGTGAAAACTGCAGAGACGAAACTCCCATGGCGGCAACTCGCAGTATGTGATCCAGTATAGGATGGGCTTAATATCAGCAGAAGTGTGTGTTGCAATCATTTCTTGTTCTTTCTCCTCTTGTCGTCATTGCGACTGATGAATGTTTTGAAACTGCAGGGATATTATTGGATGGCACAGTGAACTACACACCGCACTCAAGCAAACTCCTCTCTCTCCGTGAGTTCCCAGTCTGCCTGTAATAATATTGTTCCTCAAACTCCTCTACAAACACATCACCTCTTTACTCCCCGTTCCCCTCAGTTAGCCCGCGTCGCCATGGCGCCAGCAGTCACCAGAACCCTGGCACTGAGGCCGGGAAACGTGGTTACCATGCCAACCATTGTGGTCAGTAAGGGGAACTCTTAAGGCCAGTAAAGATGATCTCCACTAGTCATGAGAATCCAGAAGAATTGAAGAAAAACAAACAGCGATGGTCTGCGTAGGAAAAAGGCCACATGCAGCAGTTTCGATATTCTGAGGTTTGCCCTGGCTTGAGTTTGAAATGCTGCAACAGGATCGCTTACTCACTGCGAAGCGTCTGTGGGATCTGCTGTGTATACGCCAGCCCAGGGGCCTCTGCCGGATCCGCTTTACACATGCAATCCATCAGGTGTGTGTGTGTGATGCAAACTCAGGAGGGTTAAACATACTGCTCGCAAACACATCCCGGATCGTGTGTGTGTTGATGAGGGACCGATGACAGCCGTGGATAATTCTTTAACTGCTGGCACGCAGCGTCATTTCTGTGGTGTAGCCTACTGTAAACTGCCACGGTGCCCAGCAGGGCCTGACTAAAGTACAAAAACATCAGGCCGGTATCGCTATATGGCTGGAATAGTAAATATTGACCTTTTCTGTTGCCTCGCCCTGCTCCTTTCTCTTCATTGTGATTGTTTGGTCTAATGTGCAGTTTGAGCGTTCAGTGGGTTTGGGTTGGTGGAAGTGAAAGTGTTCTGAGGAAATTACGGAGTAATTTTTTCAGGCTAGTTTCCAAGTGATACAGGCTTAAAGTTGGCATGAAACAAAAGTAGACATAGTCTTCCCTATAAGTAATAATATTGAAATGTCTTCTCAAACAAGAAAAAATGTAGGACGGGACTTGATTTTATCCATCGGGAACTGATGCGATATCATGTGAGTGACCGGCCTTGCTCCAGTAAAAACATCAAGAGAGAAGAGGGCTGCATCCGAAAACCTAGGCAGCCGACTTGTTGCCTCGCTGCCTTATCAGGCAGTAACTTGTAAGGCAGCGTTTGAAGAAGGCACAACTCATTTCGGACAGACTTCTGTTCTGAGGCAGCGTGACGAATTAATTATCTACAGCAAAATAGCGCAAGCTTTGGTGAGAACTAAAACAAATATTTAATTGACCCTTCGCAAAGACCCGCCCCTTTAATTACTATGTCCTACAAACCACGCGCGCTCACGCCACACATCATGTTCTCACGAAGTGAAAAATACATCGCGGAGTAAAGAGGACACTGACAACGTGGCGACAGACAAGACAGAGCAGTTTACTTTTGATATGAAACAAAGTTTTACATTTCAAATACTGTAATTTTTTAAAAGAAGTTTAATCAGTAAATAGCGTCTAATGTGTCGTGACAGATCGCTGTAGCTCCTCGTGAACCGATCATCTCTTCATACTAGTTCATTTATAGCATCAAATAAACATGAATGAACATCAGAAGGAATGTTGTTTCAAGCGCGGAAAGACGTGAGTACACACAATTTTTAAAGTTCACCAAAGTTAATCTACTAACTCCCCTGACTGCTTTGTCTGACAATATGGCGGATTCGGCATTATGATTGGTCAGATCGCCTGTCAATCAAACTTCCGGCAAAGGGTCAATTACTAGAGTAGTAATTTTTCAGTAGAACTGACATCAAAAGTAGAAAATATTGGTCAAAAATGTACAATTTTACACAAACTGACCAGCAAACGCAACTTTCGGACGCCATCTTATATTATATTTCCATAATATAATATATTATGTCATATTTTTCTACCTTTACTGTTACAGAATGGAACGTACAGGATTGTGGGATATGAAAGGCAGTGAAGGATACATCTATGCTGCCTTCAAAAATCGATCCGATGAAGGCATCTCAGGAAACAGGAAGCAAATCGGATTTCGGACTTGCCTTCATGACTTCCTACCTTGAAATGTTTCCTAAGAAGGCAGCATTTTCCAGTTTTCGGACACAGCCGAAATGTCGCAATAGGAAGAGAAAGTTGTATATTATTTTGATGACCGGGTACATGACTATATATATATATATATATATATATATATATATATATATATATATGAAGTGCAAAGAGAAATCATAAATAGAAAATACTGCAATATTCCATAAAAACAACAATTGTTCATTTTGATTTCATTGTGGCTTTTATTTTGTGTCTGCAGCTTGCACTCTACTAATATAATATAATATAATATAATATATTATAATATAATATAATATAATATAATAAAATAAAATAAAATAAAATAAAATAAAATATAATATAATATAATATAATATAATATAATATAATATAATATAATATAGTATAATATAATAATTTGAGGCGCTTTCTGCCTGTCAATCATTTTGCACGTTCACTCCATATATGACAAGCCGGAAGCGGAGAGCGACGTAGGTTAAGTGGACGCGGAGCGGTTAATATGAGTTTTGGAAGGGGCGAAATGTTTGCGAATTCGCATGTCAATACAGGAAGACGGAGGAACACGAAGAGACAAAAAGCCACAGAACCAAATAAGAAGACGACAGTGAACTTCGCTGGAATGAGCGGAGAGCTTGCTTTGCATCTGCTCGACAGGTAGGAATACCATAGTAACGCCAAAGGGGTAGAGCTGTGTATAATCTACAATAAGGGTCCATTCACAGAGAATGCCAGACCCTGAGCTGTGATATAAAATAGCAGAAACGTTTTTTTTTTTAAAAAAATCGAGCTCCACATATTTAAAACGAGGCAAATAAGCAGCACCGGAATTCAAACCGCTTCGTGTGTGAACGGTCAGGAGTAGGGTTGCCAGGTCTGCACAATATACCCCACCCAAATAACACATGCTATATGATTTTATCTGACAAAAAAGCTAATTCCCAAGAGATATAGCAGGTTAAATATCTATCTAGACCTGTACAAGTCCTGAAATGTGTTTTGGCTAGAACTGACATCAGGGACAAGAGACAAGATCTATAACATATATTTAAAAAATAGATGGGGTGAAATTTTAATTCACATTAATACAATTCATTGAAATTAAGGGTGTGTTCACACTTGTCATGTTTGGTTCGATTAAAACGAACCCTGGTGCGATTGCTCAGTTAGTACGGTTCGTTTGAACCTATGGGAACGCTGCCATCCGAACCCTGAACCGCTAAAAAGATGGGTCTCGGTCCGCTTCCAAACGAACTCTGGTGCGGTTCGATTGACATGTCGAAAGACATGTAAACGAACCAAAAACAGGACGTGATGTCACAAGATGTGGTGCTACAAGTCAGCTGATTTGACGACGCGGAAAGATCGGTGTATCCAAAATGAGTCGAGGGCAAACGTGGAGCAACGAGAATCACGAAAAATAACTTGATTGAACCGTTATCAAAGAAATGCAATTCTGATCGTGTAAGTAATGTACTTTATTCTTTGATTTGAAAGGACATAATGTAAGCATACCTGGTTCTTCTCATCAAAGGACCTGTGTTTCCCATTAGTCGGTACAGACGACGGAACTGCCATCTCTTTGCAGCAGATCTTCATTTCTGCATACAACGGAGGAAATCCTGGTGCTGTTTTGAACATTTTATGAGCTCTTCGTGAGTTCTCAGCTGGTAAAAATAAAGCATATGTACACGCATAAAAAGATTCCGTTTAATCCATCGCACAGCATTGTTTTGAACGTTTGGTTAGCAAGGTCAGATGCGAAATATACGTCATAAAAGCCGACCAATCAGGTTGTGACCGTATCCCTATGTATTTGGTTCGGTAACTTTTGGTTCGCTGTTACAAATGCCAGTGTGAACGCTAAGCGGACCAGGACTATATGTTTTGTTTTTGTTTTCTGGTCCGGACCAAACGAACCGGACTACAAGTGCTCAACAAACACTTATGGCTACAGTCAGTGTTTGGGTGTCCAAATACATGTGGTCATATAGCATACTTTAAAGAATACTGTGGTAATAAAGTCCAATTAACTTTAACTGTGAATGGACTGTATTTGGTGGTTCTGGAGTGACTGGGTCAGTTCATTGTGAGTGTGTTGTCCTTCAGTTGTGGTGCGGTTGTGATTGTGTGTGTGTGTGTGTGTGTGTCAGGACACTGTTGAGCAGGTGTTAGCAAAGAAGCTCTTTAAGAAGACCGAAACATTGGCACAGCTCAGAGCGATGTGAAAAAGAGAGTGAAAATGAAAAAGAGGGAAGAGAGCAGTTAAGGAAGAGGAAAGTAGCTGGTGTAAAGTGGATTTCCTGGCTGGAAGACAGCTGGTCATTCCCATGGGACTCATTACAGCTCTGACAATCCAGTGTTACGCACACAGCCACATGTACATGCAAAACTAGGTCTCTGTTTGCCATGAATGTAAAGTCATGCTAATAAAATTTCTGACCAACAGCTCCCTTCCCTTCCACATCCGTCCATTTTTCTGTTTAAAAGCATAACTCATCCCCAAATTAAAATGCTGTCATCATTTACTGATCCTCACGCCTGTATGACTTTCTTTCTTCTCTGGAAGACAAAAAGACACATTTTTGATCTTGTAATGAAAGTCAGTGTTGTGTTGGACCCCATTGACTTTCATTGTATTGACAAAAACAGTTGAATCAATGTTCTTGGTGTGAGGGCGGGGCAAACTGTCGCTCACATGAGATCACAGCAATAGCAAAACAACGTTTCAACGATCCAATCAATTCCCAATGGACAAAATCTTGTCCCGCAATACATTTGAGAAGCTGTTTCACTCATACGTCACAATAACGTTACATTTAGTCATTTAGTAGACGCTTTTATCCAAAGCACCTTACAAGTGAGGCAATTGAGGTTTAGGTGCCTTGCTCAAGCGCACTTTAATCACGGTATCAAAGATGGAGAGAGTGCTTTTTATTCACAATCCCCACTTTCAATTCCTGTCAGCGTGGGAATCGAACCAACAACCTTCAGGTTAAAAGCCCGACGACCCCCATTAGGCCACGACTACAAATACGCCTAACGTCACACATATGCGTCACAATAAGGAAAAAAAATACTTTTATTTCATGCCGAATTTTGACACTTTAATGACCAGATGTGACACCGATACTGTAAATGGTGATGATACAGTTAAAAATTATAATACGGAGGCTACTGAGCACAGATCTCCATATGCCTCACGGCTCACTCTCACAGTAGTTATTTAGGGAATTGTGATAGACTGACGTTATCAGTTTGAGAAGATTTTGCCCTCTTCAGAGATCACATTGTAATAAGCGATATAAATTCAGAGCCCACCCGAGACATCTCATCCATTTCTGATGTCAGCGGCTCAAAGGCACGCTCATACACGTGCTGTCTCGCATGTTATGTGAGAATGAGGTTGCTTTGTACCTATAGTTTGGTTGTGAGCGTAGGGACGGGATATTTTTAGAGCTTTGATACAATGATGTATTGCATGCTTTTTTTGTATGCAGTAATTTCTTTTTGTGCGAGACAGAACCTTGTTGGAGGAATAAATCATAGAAAAGCCAGCGGTGATGTTCAAGCCTCCCTCTTTCAGCGTTCTGAATAACTGTATTTAGATTTTATTGTTTTTTTAAAATCAAATCAGCTTTATTGGCCAGGTTTGGGAATGATGTGGGTGTAATCCTATCCAGGATTGTGCCATGATGAACCGCAGATCTGTGCACCTGGGAATCATGAGATGGGGCTCCGCCCACCAGCAGTGACATCGAATGTGAACGTTTGGAGTAGGGATGAAATGTTTCCGTCTGAGCTAATTTAGGTCTCTCTTCTGAGAGTTTTCCTTTATTTTTGCCTTTTTGCGCTCTTCTGCTTTAACTTGATTTCGTCTTAATGTACATGCTGCTTCAGATGTGGCTTACTTTGCAGTGTACAGTGGTAAATCTAACCAGAATTTAAGTGGCTCATAACCCCTTGAGGGGGCCTCCAGCACCACGGACCCATACGCCAGGCATATGTACACTTTATGTGAATAAAATTGAAGGCATTTTTTGATATTTTGATGGAAAATATAATAATAATTCAAGAAACAAAACATTCATAGTGATTAAATAGCCATTTTTTTAAAAACCACATCTATACATTCTCCCAATGTACATTCTTGTGGTTTTTTACAAGGGTTTTTTTTTTCTCAATTACTGGTTCTATTTCAGTTAAAGACGACAGTTCCCATAATTCAAGCTACGCCGTTGTTGTTTTGATTGTAAAATTTTTACATATTGCACCTTTAAGCAACAGTGCATTAAATTGATCAAAAGTGACAGGCATTTATAATGGTACAAAAGATTTCTATTTCAAGTAAAGGCTGTTATTTCAAACTTTCTATTCATTAAATCTTGAACATTGATAGAAATGTTTCTTGAGCAGCAAATCAGCGGAATGATTTCTGAAGGATCATGTGACACTGAAGACTGGAGTAAAGATGCTGACAATTCAGCTTTGATTACAGGATTAAATTATATTAATACAAAATTTGAATAACTGTATCAAATAAATTTGAATAACTGTTTCATTACAGTTACATTTTAAATGGGTGGTAATCAGATTACAGTTACATTTGAAAAGTATTTTAGATTACCAAAGTGATTACTTTGAGTTTTAATGTCATTTAAACATTAATGTAAACATTACTGGATGATCCACGACGGTTTTCATGTTTGCGACAGTTGTTTGAGTCCCTTGTGATTGTAAAAAAAAAAAGGTAATCACAACTTTTTATCTCACATTTCAACTTTTTTCCTGGCAATTGCGAGTTTGAATCTCACAATTCTGAATTTTGTTTTCAAAAATAAAAGATTTAAACTTACAACTGAGTTTTATAAAGTCAGAATCGGGAGATATAAATTCATAATTCCAAGTTATAAAGTCCGAATTACATGATAACATGCAATACTGACTTTTTTTCTTGCAATTGCGAGTTTATATCCTAATTTCTTTGCTTGCAATTCTGACTATTCCTATATATCTCATAATTCTGACTTTTCTCAATATTGCGAGTTTATATCTCATAATTCTGACTTTATAACTTTATAACAATTGCAACTTTATATCACGCAATTCGGAGAAAAAATTTGTTTGTTCCACACTTATTAGTGTTTTAAAGTATACTAAAGTATTTAGATTAAGTTACTAAACTTTAGTAATGTAACAAAATACGTTACAAATTACTTTTTAAAGCATGTATTTTGTAGTGAAATACATTTTTAAAGTAACCTACCCAGCCCTGACTATATATGTGTATATATGTATATATTTGGTGTACTTGCATCAATACATTCAAGGCCTCTGCGAACAAAATGTATTTTTTCTGTTCTATTTGTGGCATTTCAAAATGAATTTTTAAACATCCTGAGTGATTGTGACACTGTGTCAGAGTGCTGACAGGATCTGTAATCCTTTTGTCCTGTCTCATGTTTTTTTGGCAGTGCAGACCTGAGGAGAGCAGTAGCTACATCAGTTCATGATGGCCCAGAGTGCCACTCTAATGTGCAGATGTCCATCGCAGACCAGATGAGCTCAAAAATCAATAGCTGCCCTTTAAATCTGTGGGCCCCGCCACGGTCCCCGTGTACCTGGTGTAGTTTACCAGCTGCCGTCACTGCTCCTAGCCAGTCCCCGGCCCAATCGCTCTCTGATTGGAACAGATGGGCATGCTGGAGTATAGAGACCAGACTGCGTGTCCATTTATTCTCATTAGTCATGAGTCTGAAAAAGAAACTCAGTGCAGTCTAGCCATTCATTTATTTGGAAAGAGCCTATAGGGCATGGTTGACTTCAGGTGTACAAAGACACACAGATTTTTATTAAAGGGATAGTTTACCCCAAAATTAATCATTTACTCCCCTTCATGTACAAGCTGTTCTTTTTCATACTTACTCAAAACAAATCTTGGTCTACATCTAAGATTAATACTTTATTTTACAGTGCCGTAGTTACTACATGTACTTGCTGTGGTAATAACAGTAAATTATGCTTAATTATAAGTAACCAAACCTAACTGTAACTCTAAACTACATATAGTTAATGGAATACTTATTTGAGTAATTACAATGTAAAATAAAGTGTAACCTAATGTGTTTTAATTGTGTGTAAAATTGACATCCATTTGAACTTTTATCATAAATTAAAAAACGTAATATGTTTCATTTATATATATATGACTAAAAATATGCAAGTATGAGATTTCTGTAATAGTACCAATTAACTCAATTTGTTTGAAATACGCAATAACTAGGTTTATACAATATATGATATACAGTGAATAGTTTATATATTTACATTTATTCATTAATTATAAGTTCATCGTGAGTAAACTCCATTTGTTCAGCTATTTTAATTGTCATTGTGCCACAGCTAGCCTTATTTTAGTTTTTAACTGATTTAATTGTTTTCACAGTTAACAGATTTATGCTGATTCTAAGCAATTTCAATAAATGCATTTTGAAGATATGATTCAAATCAAGAACATAGAAAAAATGTAATAATAAACTACACCATGATTCATTTAAGTGCAATGGTGACCATGGCTCACAAGCTCAAAATTTTCAGTGCATATTGACTAAATATTTCTCAGTGTTCCTCATTTGATGCTGTCATGCTTTCTAAAGCTGTAAAGTCATATGGTCCGTTTTCTGATGCTTTATTGAAGTTGTAGATTTGAAACCCCGTTTAAAGTCACTTTAAACGAATGGAAAAGAGAAGCTCGCACGTTCTGCTAAACATCTCCCGTTGTGTTCCACAGAAGAAAGAAAGTCATAAAGGTATGGAATGACGTGAATGTTAATAAATGATGACAGAATGTTCATTTTTGGCTAAACTATCCCTTTAAGTGTGAAGGTGAGTTTGCAGGAGGGAACCAAACCCCTCTGACGAATATTGAGAGTGCGCTAAAGACTTATGAGTTTGTGTTCCCATGTGTTTAGAGGTCACAGTGTCTCTCTCAAGCTGTGACTTTAAGCTTTTGAGGTGTCAGGACGTGTGCGTGAGAGAGATAGACTAACACAGCCTCTGCCTCCACGCCTGTCTCCTTTCACAGAGCAGAAAACCCATCCTGACGTTAAATGAATATTAAGGCCAACAGCTTCTTTTACTTGGGTTCACTTGCAGGGGGTCTGCGGCAGAGACTCTTGTGTTTGTGCGTATGAGAATGTGTCATTTGGAGTGACGGCTCTTGTCGACGTCTCCATCGCCTTCCTGAAGGGGCGTGTCCCAGCTGTCAGAGCTTTGAATGACAGGTCGCCGTGTGCCATGTACTTCAGTCCGGCCGTACAAACGACCCTCTTCCCCTGTCCCTAAACCCCCCTTATGTCCATCCTTCCATTCTTCACGTGGCTTTTATAAGTATCTCTATTGTGTTGCATGTGTTTTTAGCCGTCAGTGTTAAACGTGTGAAGAGCACCGTTATGCCCCTCCTCACGGGCCGTACCCGCATATCATCAAACGCTTGACTGCGAGCTAAATAAAATCTACCCACACACACACTGGTATAAAGAGGCCTATTGTCCGCAGGCTGCTTTTGTGAATGTGGAATTATCGCAGGGGATCCTCTAAACCATCTTAGAGGGACTGACAGCTTTATAGAGAGGGGTGGAGGGGGGGAGATAGATGGAGCTGGAGATCTGAAGCGGAGACTCCTGGGGGAGTTTAAGAGCTGCTGGCTGCAGTGAGACGGGACGACACGGGGCTACTTCCTGCGCATCGTTAGGGTCCGGCATCTGCGTCCAGTTCCATAGCTCCCGCGTCCCACTGATGCCTCAGCAGTTTCATCACGATCATTGGATTAAACAGGAGCTACAATAGAGAAACGTATAGCATCCGTCAATTCTAGTAATTAATTGTATCAGATTGTCCGTGGAATGACAATTTAACGTTTTGATATTTGGGCATCTAAATCCATGGATATGTTTTCTGTACCACAAAGTCAGCAATACTGAAAATCATCTTTGAGCACAGGAATGAATTATATTTAAAAACCATTATTCAGCAATACTAAAATGTATTACTTTGCTCAACTCTCAATCATTATTGTTAAAGTTTTTGAAAGAAATGAATTAGTCAAGGATGCAATAAAGTGATCGAAAGTGACAATCAAGACATTTATAATTTTACAAAAGATGTTTTATGTTAAATAAATGCTGTTCTTTGGAACTTTTATTCATCAAAAAAAATATTATTAAACAGCACAGCTGTGTTCAACATTGACAATAATAAGAAATGTTTCTTTAGCAACAAATCAGGTTTCTGAAGGATCATGTGACACTGAAGACTGGCTGCTAAAACTTCGGCAGGAATCAATTACTCATTTAAATAATATTTTTAAATATAAAACAAGTAAATTGGGTAACACTTTATTTTACAGTGGCATTGTTACATATGTTGCATACAGTTACTATAATAACTATGAATTATGAATAATTACATGCAATTGACCCTAAACCTAAAGTAAGTACATGTAGTTACTTATTACTCAGTACTTAAAAGTATAATTACAGTGTAACAAAGACACCTTAAAATAAAGTGTAACCTTAATTGTAGCAATATTTCACTGTCATTTTTACTGTATTTTTATTCAAATCATTGCATTGTATTGTCTCAGTGAGCATGAGACTCTTCATTTCAAAATCTTTTGAATAGTAGAGTAAATCTAATAAAAATAATTAAAGATATGTTCTCTAGAAATGGTTCTTGCAGTGATTTAGCTTTGGACTAAAAAACAGTTTAGAAAAAAACAATGATGGCAACATGTTGCTTTTTTGGATGAAGACTTTCGATTTCTCAACACTCTAATGCAGTTCATTCTTGTGGAAATTGAACTGAAAACCCTCTGCACCAGTGGACGCACCGTTATGAAGAGCTGTGCGCATTTTACTTTTGAATTAGTGTCAATTTGTGGGAGGCAACTGACCCTTCGCAAAGACCCGCCCCCTTTAGTTACTGTTGCTATGCTTTCACGCCACACATCATGTTCTGAGGGAAAAATGCAGGGAAAAATACATCACAGAGCAAAGAGGACACTGACAACGAATGAAACAGTTTCATATTTAAAATATTGTAATTTTTTTAAAGAAGCTTAAACAATAAATAGCATAATGTGTCGTGACAGATCGCTGCAGCTCCTCGTGAACCGATCATCTCTTCATACTAGTTCATTTATAGCATCAAATAAACATGAATGAACATCAAAAGGAATGTTGTTTCAAGTGCGGAAAGACAAGTTCAAGTTCACCAACGTTAATCTACTCACTCCCCTGACTGCTTTGTGGGACAAAATGGCGGATTCTGGGTTATGATTGGTCAGATCGCCTGTCAATCAAACTGAATGCGAAGAGTTAATTGCTTGAATGGAGGGTTCAATATTATTCTTAATGAAAAACACAGCAACTAGAAAAACACAACTAATCCTTTGCGGGCTGCCTATTAGCATTCGGTTTAAACCAAAATATTGCCAAATAGGTGCTTTTACATTTTACTTTGAAACCAATTCAGTGATAAATGAAATCTATCTCTGGTGGCTGATCTGTGCTGCGACTCTGAGTTTAACAAGTTCAGTTTTTCAATTTTTGTGTCTGTTTTCTTACCAAACTAAATGTTTTGTATTACTATAAAAAAAATCTAAATGATGGTGATGTAACCGGTGGGCAAGTGATGTAACCGGTGATGCAGCTGAACACCGACCATCGCAGCAAGCCTATCGGAAACTCACAAACATTAAAAAAAAATCTTCAATATGAAAGACTTGTTTTGTCTAAATAAATGGCTTAATCTGCATGAGTATCTAACTAAATCCAGAACAGCACAACAGTTGTTGTTGGATATTTTCAGTGTTCTCATGTATAGCAGTCTTTACCATGTGAATGAGTGATGTGTTTTGAGTCGAGTGCCGTGCGGTTGGGCTGATTTATTTGTGTTGGTCCGGTGTGTGAAGGGACTTCGGAGGGTCTTCATTCTCTGCGGTCCCATAAAACTCCAGGAAATACCACTCTATCCTGTCACTGATACATCACAACAGAGCTCTGCACCCCATCTCACACAAATGCTGTGTTATATGCAATTAGTACTAACAGTCCCAAACTGAACCATGTTGATCCACAGGTTATGGGAACGATCGTGTGTTTGTGTGTGTGTATGTGTATTTAGAGCAGCGACAGCTGATACTGGTCAGCTGTCTCATTAGTTTTATCATTAGGCTAACAGCTGAGTACAGAGGCTCTCTCTTCTCTTTCTCACTCCTTTCCCTACTATTTGTCTTTCTACTCTGTGTTTCTCATGGGAAATACTTGGAGCAGTGCCCCATTTCCATCTACCTCCTACCATATTCAGATATGCCTTATATGAAATGTAAACAAAGGCCAAACCGTTCAACCCTTTCATCGTGTTCTACGGTTTCAGACTCATCTCATATCCTCCGTGCCCTTTCCATATACTCCACATATTGTGCCCTGTGAGTTTGTAATGGTGACTCTCACATCCAGCTGTTCTGGGGCTTGTCTAATTGTTGGCATGACAGTGTCAGTGATATGGTAAGGGGATGCCCTGGTCATATGTGCACATCGCTGGACTGTTGTGATAAGCTGGCTGGATATGGTCTCGCTCTTACTGTCTCTCACAAACACGCTAGAGGCCTGTTGCACAAAGCCGCTTTCAGTGGCTATCCATTGGGACACCTGAGTCTGACCGTTACACCAACCGGGATTGTAATGACATTCCATTCTGAATATAAAAATAATAAAGGGTTAGTTCACCCAAAAATTTAAATTGTCATTAATTACTCACCTTCATGTCCGTTCCACACCCGTAAGACCTTCGTTCATCTTCAGATGCCCAGAAAGATACTATAACATATATAAAACAGTTCAACCTTAATATTATAAAGCGACGAGAATACTTTTTGTGCACCAAAAAAACAACAAAATAACGACTTTTCAACAATATCTAGTGATGGACGATTTCAAAACTCTGCTTCGAAGCTTTACGAATCTTTTGTTCTGAATCAGTGGTTCGGTTCATGTACCAAAGTCACGTGAACTATTGGAATTGCGAATCACTTATGAAGTAACGAAGCCTCGTTTACTGAAATCACGTGACTTTGGTGCTCCGAAACACTGATTCGAAGCCAAAGATTCCTAATCGGCCATCACTAGATATTGTTGAATAAAGTCGTTATTTTGTTTTTTTGGAGCACAAAAAGTATTCACGTCACTTTATATTATTAAGGTTGAACCACTGTACTCACATGAACAGTTTTAAATATGTTTTAGTATCTTTCTGGGCATCTGAAAGTGTTCATTGTCTTGCTGTCAGTAGAGACTCACTGAACCATCGGATTTCATCAAAAATATCTTCATTTGTGTTCTGAAGATGAATGAAGGTCTTACAGGTGTAGAACGACGTGAGGGTGAGAAATAAATGACAGAATTTTCATTTTTGGGTGAACGAACCCTTTAATATGGAGTTGGTCCAACAGCTTCCACTCTTCTGTGAAGACTTTCCACAAGATTTTGGAGTGTTTCTGTGGGAATTTGCCCATTCATCCATTAGAGCATCTGTAAGGTCAGGCATTGATGTTGGACGAGAAGGCCTGGATCACAATCTCCATTCCAGTTCATCCTAAAGGTGTTTGATAGGTTTAAGATTAGGGCTTTATTAGCCGGTCAGGTTCTTTCAGACCAAACATGTCTTTATGGATCTAATTTTCTTTATCCCCAAATAGTTGGAAGCATAGCATTGTCCATGATGTCTTGGTATGCTGAAGCATTACAATTTCCCTGCAATGAAAGTAAGGGGCCTAGCCCAACCTCTGAGAGACAGCCCCATACCATTATCCCTCCTACACCAAACATTACAGTTGGCACAATCCAGTCAGGCAGGTAATGTTCTTAAAACATCCGCCAAACCCAGACTCGCCCATCGGACTGTCGGACAGAGAAACGTGATTCGTGACTCCACAGTTTCCACTTCTCCAAAGTCCAGTTGCGGCATGTTTTATACCATTTCATCTGACAGGCTTGCATGGAAACCCTTGCCATGAAGCTCCTTAGGTTATTGTGCTGATATTAATCCCAGTGGAAGTTTGGAACTCTTCAGCACAGCGTCACCGACCTTTACGCGCAATGCACCTCCGCACTCATGACCTTGTGCTCTTCCGCTTCATGGCTGAGTTGCTGCAGTTCCTAAGCGCTTCAATTTTTCAATAATACCATATACAGTTGACCGTGGAGTATCAAGGAGGGATGAAATTTGCAAAACTTTCATACGCCTGTGGCAATGGGTTTGATAGAAATACCTGAATTCAATAATTAAGAGTTGTGTCCCAATACTTTTGTCCACATAGTGTATTTTATTTCAGCAGCAGTATTTATTCCTGTCTTGTAAATGCATTGAAATCCATGATATTTTTCATGCCGATCTATTAATCTTCAACAGAGAAGTGAATTGTACCAGCTCTGCATGCACTGCAGAGATAATAACAAACTCTCAAGTTCAAGATCAAACCCTGAGTTGATAGCAAGCGTTGTGAGACCACTGAGCTTGATCTAAACCGGGTTGGATTTGTTTGGTTTTGTCAACTCTAAACCTACACTGAAACTCAAAATTGGTTTAACTAGCTTCATGCAACAGGCCACGGGACAGTCACAAACTGAGGCGGTAACTCTGTTCCCAAACATAGTGAGCTGCCTACTGAGGCAGGATTTTAAGACATAATTGCGCTTCCGACGGAGTCTGGTTTACAAGGTGAGAAGCATAATATACATAATTTTAGTAAATTCTAAGAAAGTGTTGCAAATATCCCATAATGCACTGAGACAAGCTTAGCAAAAAAAAAAAGCCAAATATGATGAACGTGAGGAAACCTGACTTTACTATCTGTGTATTTTTATGCTTATTAGAAGATTGTGTTGTCTTAAAAATAAAGCTTCCAAAAGATGTTTTTTTGTAGCAATGCAATAAAAGCACCCTTTTTGGTTCCCCCAAAGAACTTTTTTAAGTGAAGACTTCATAAGAACCATTAGAGTGAAAAATATTTAAATAATCTAAGGATCCGTTTTTCACTTTGAAAAATCTTTTGTGGAATGGAAAGATTCCATGGATGTTAAAGGTTCGTCATGGAACCATATGCCACTAAAGAAGCTTTGTTTTAAAGAGTGTAGCAATTGTGAGTCCAGTCTTATGAAGTATGTGCGTGTTGAGTTGCTTCCAAAGGAGAGCGTTTCAAATCAGTTTCGTGGTGGTTAGGATGCTGTCTTAGATAGGAAGCTGTCTGTGTAGGGAATCTGCAGCAAAGTGTGTTTGTGTGAAGGCTTCTTTCATTAAGAAGAGAGACTAGGGATGGGCAGAGGTGATGGAGGTCTGAAACGGCTCTCTGAACCTCTGCCGATAAACTCACAGGAAGTGTAAATATTTGTCTCTGCAACAGTTTTGACAGGGCTGTCCTGTTGACCAGCTTCAGAGCCTCATTCAGCACTCTCTGTTTGCTCAGATCTGTGCATGTGAGTGTTTTAGTGCATCTGTACAAGTCTTTTTTTGGATGAAGTCTTTCTGGAACAGTGCCGTGTCAGATTCGACGATTGCTCTGCATGCGTGATCTGAACGACAGCTGCCCAGAACTTCTGCTGTCCTCCTGGATAGGTTTAATGTGCTCATATAGTGTTACGTAATGGACACCCTTCACTGGCAAAATCTCTCTTTTCTTTTCTCTTGTTTTTATTTCCTCACATTTCCTTATCTCATCTGTCCTTCATAAACACCTTTATGCTTTTTTTTTCTCTGTATCCATATATGATCATCTTTCATGTTCATTTGAATATTTTAGTATCTTTTCATGAAAGATTTGTAAGTCAAGTTAAATTATTACTATTGTTTATGTAATATACGTTACCATTAGGGGTGTAACGATACACAAAACTGACGACTCGGTTTTGAAGTCACGGTTCGGTTCGGTACAGCAGGGGGAGAAAACTCAAGAAAACGTCTTTTTTTAAAATTAAACAATAATCCCCGCCCTGCAACCAATTTCATTGGCTGAGGTGACAGTGACTGGTAGGTTTAGGGATCAGGGTTGGGTGTAGACCAGTGTTTCTCAAACTTTTTCAGCCCAAGGACCACTTTATCTTCCAATTTTTTTTCTGAGGACCACCTAACAGAATCCCACTCTAACACCCCCCCCCCAAAAACAACAAAATAGGAAGGATAAACTAAATTTAAGTTTAATATGCAACTGTTTCAAGTCAAAAACTAATTATTCAAACACAAATGCAATGATATGATCCATTTTTTCGTTATTAAAACACACTGACATCAACCCCCCCGCCCACGATCCGGTGCGGCTTAAGAGCCTGCCCAGTTTAGGTCATCTTTTCGCGGACCACTAGGGGGCGATGGCGGACCACACTTTAAGAATTACTGGTGTAGACAATCGTTAACTGTGATTGACATGACCAATGAATTGTTTTGAATCGGCTCCAGAGCGGGATTTCCACTGAACTGGTGGGAAAAAAATCACGCTCTTGCCCAGTGTTGTGAAGTCCGCGTAATTGGGCTACTTTTACGCCATTGCCACGGGTTGTTTTTCTGTCCACGGGTTGAAGCAACCTCAAATAACGTGATATTAAACCCCTGAAATGCACATTTTGCCAGGGGAATTCTGCCAAAAACATGGATTTTACCCCCCGCAAAGCGATTTTTACCGTGGTACCCCGCTGGGCTAGTTTTGAGTTGCAACTGGGTGGGCTTTGTTGTGAAAACCGAGTGTTTACAAGCTGTTTTATTGACATCTTTGCACAGTTGAAACACAGATTGAGCGATTGCACGAGATATGATACGTTTCAGTTAGTTATACCGTATCTTTCAACATACCTTCAGATGTTCATTCGTGTTTATTCATTAACTAGTATTAAAGAGGAAGAGATGATCGCGCTCACTCGCGCGCTTCACTGCTGTTTGAAATGATATACAGGGATCTTTTACGCCACATTAAAGAGCATCAAAACATTGTTTGAATTTCATGATGGACAGAATTTGAAAGCTGACAATTTGTTTATCCAAAGTAACAAAATGCTGAGCTTTTCGCAATTATTTACATTTACACATTTCATTCAGTCATTTAGCAGACGCTTTTATCCAAAGCGACTTACAAGTGAGGAATACAAAACAAGCGATTCTTCATGAATTGGCAAATAGACACAGGAAGTTTCAGACATTGCTCAGTACCATAAGCTAGAGTAGGAAGGGAAAAAGGACAGGATAATTTTTTTTTAATTTTTTTTTTTTTATGAAGGGATTAAGTGTTCACGGATTTAGTGGTTAGGCTACAATGCTGTATGCATTATTGTGCAGATCCAATGGGCCAGGGCTGGATTTTCAAGCTGAATTTTCATCAGTCATTACTCCAGTCTTCAGTGTCAAGTCAAGTCAAGTCATCTTTACTTATATAGCGCTTTTTACAATGCAAATTGTGTCAAAGCAGCTTTACAGCAATAATTGGCAAATAATTTTGGCTGCACAGTCACATGATCCTATTCTAATATGCTGATTTGAAGAAACATTTCCCACAGAGCTCAGTGCATTCTGGCATTGCTTTGTCCATGAAGGATACATGCAATTTTGCTTTTGAATTTGCGTATGCCTCGATAAGGCGTCTCACCAGGTTTTGGAGCGGAGCTTGAGTGTTTAGCTTGTGTTGTTTTGTATAGCGGCACTCTGTGTGTTTGGCTTGTGTTACTGCGTTTGGAAGTATTCTGGGTTGGCTGGTATAATGAGATCAGATCAGTGGGTCGGCCAGCACCACAGAGACCCACAAAACACATCAGTCACTTACACAAACCCAGAGCGGAGCACAGCGGCTAACAGGAAATGGTTTTAAGAAAAAACATGGGCCTGAAATGTTTTCATATAAGAGAGGGCGCAGACACTCTTTTTTTTTTTTTTTTTTTGAAAGAACGTCATGATTTTGAACGAATGCTTTGTTTGTCTTCTATGGTCGTGTGTGTGTGTGTGTGTGTGTGTGTTTGTGGGTTGTCAGACTCTGTTCTCTCTGATTCTCTTTGATTTCTCCGCGGTCTTCTGATCTTTTTACATTCTTTCTCTTCTCTGAGCAGGTTATTGTTTCAGGGCAAGAGCTGTGAAAGGGTTCAATGCTCATAATGTAACCCCCCTCACACACACCGAACCGAGGGCCTGAGGTGAGCGCTAGATGAAAGGGTGAGTCTATAGCAGGCACTCATCCCTCGAGGATTCTTTGTTGTGTTTTTCTTCTTCCGCGGGGTCCTCATCGCGTTTACCTGAAAACCCAACGCTTATACCTCGTTATTATGAAATTATCACCTCGTCTTACGTCTTGGTTACTTCCAGCCAAGGTCATTGAACTTCGTTTCACTGATGGTAGCGCCAATCCTTTAAAGTCTTATGCACTCGTACACACAGTAATTGCACCCCCCTATTAGGCCTGTATTTTTAGTGCAGACGCTCCCAGAGGTCTTTTAGGCTGAGGATGGTATGGGCTGAGTGGGCAGATGCAATAACACTCCTCTCACCTGTCTCCACCGCTGAGACTCATCACGATTTCACACTGACAATCCCGTCATGTGACGCTTACACGCTGCGAGCAGATACACAAGCCGTGCTCTTGAAATCCCGATCCTCTGTATGGAAATTTTATGGTGTGTAGTGATCTCAGTATTTGAGTGTAGAAAGATTTGTTTGTAGTCGCTTGTAGTTATCAGGCCTAATTTTGCAACACGCACAAGTGTGATGGGAAAACAGTCATCCAGATAGTGTTGAATGTAACGTATTACTGCTATCAGATTAATGGTGTGGCGGACAACTCCAAGATTTTCAGTGGCCTGCCTTGTTCATTCTGTCACTACTTAATCAAAATCAAATGGATCAAAGTGGTTACTTTTGTTGAGAATGGGTAGAAAATTCAGAGGACCTATTACCAAAACTTAAATGACGTAATGTTGATCATTACATGAACTTAATATTGTGTGTAATTTAAACTGATGGTTTTTTTGTGTGTGTGTGTGTTAATTGTTTTTTTGTCTTTGAAAAGTGTGCTGTGGAGTTTTTGGAAATGTCATTCACCTTCTGAACACAAATTAAGCTATTTGTGATGAAATCCGATGGCTCAGTGAGTCTCTACTGCCATTAATGTCACTGAACCTCTTACATTTTACATTTACATTTATCGTTACATTTATTGGCAGACGCTTTTATCCAAACCGGAGAGAGTGCTGTTCATTCACAATCCCCACCTTCAATTCCTGCCTGCGTGGGAATCGAACCAGCAACCTTCAGGTTACAAGCCCGACTCCCTCACCATTAGGCCACGACTAGCCTCTTAAGATCCAGAAAGGTACCAAAGACATATTTAAAACCGTTCATGTGACTAGGTAGTGATGTGAATAGTTTTTGCGTGCCAATAAAACAAAATAAAGACTTTTCAACAATATCTTATAATGATGGCTGATTTTAAAACACTGCTTCGAATCTTTTGTTTCGAATCAGTGGTTCAGGGTACGTATAGGGTACGTTTATACAACAGCGATGTACTAAAAACAAAAGTTTTCCATAGCATTTTTGTGTACAGATGACAACATTATCAAGACTATCTCCGTTTACAAGGATCCGCGAAATGACTAAAAACGCTGTATTATGGATGCCGGCCCATGTAAAACACGTAATAACACGTAATACGCATGCGCATGATGTCACCGTTTTCATAAATTCCTGTTTTTGTAGTTTAACAAAATGTTAACAGTATCATTTTGAAAAAAATTGCACTTTGAAACCTGATTTCAAAAGTTTGCATTTTTAGGCCCCAAAATGCATAAAAAGTTTGTTGTGTAAACACACAATTGGAAAAAACATCAATCATGAGTGACTTAACATCTCACACCCTTTTTTGTACAGGGAGTGCAGAATTATTAGGCAAGTTGTATTTTTGAGGATTAATTTTATTATTGAACAACAACCATGTTCTCAATGAACACAAAAAACTCATTAATATCAAAGCTGAATATTTTTGGAAGTTTTAGTTTTTAGTTTTTAGTTTTAGCTATTTTAGGGGGATATCTGTATGTGCAGGTGACTATTACTGTGCATAATTATTAGGCACCTTAACAAAAAACAAATTTATACCCATTTCAATTATTTGTTTTTACCAGTGAAACCAATATAACATCTCAACATTCACAAATATACATTTCTGACATTCAAAAACCAAACAAAAACAAATCAGTGACCAATATAGCCACCTTTCTTTGCAAGGACACTCAAAAGCCTGCCATCCATGGATTCTGTCAGTGTTTTGATCTGTTCACCATCAACATTGCGTGCAGCAGCAACCACAGCCTCCCAGACACTGTTCAGAGAGGTGTACTGTTTTCCCTCCTTGTAAATCGCACATTTGATGATGGACCACAGGTTCTCAATGGGGTTCAGATCAGGTGAACAAGGAGGCCATATCATTAGATTTTCTTCTTTTATAGCCTTTCTTGCCAGCCACACTGTGGAGTACTTGGACGCGTGTGATGGAGCATTGTCCTGCATGAAAATCATGTTTTTCTTGAAGGATGTAGACTTCTTCCTGTACCACTGCTTGAAGAAGGTGTCTTCCAGAAACTGGCAGTAGGACTGGGAGTTGAGCTTGACTCCATCCTCAACCCGAAAAGGCCCCACAAGCTCATCTTTGATGATACCAGCCCAAACCAGTACTCCACCTCCACCTTGCTGGCGTCTGAGTCGGACTGGAGCTCTCTGCCCTTTACCAATCCAGCCACGGGCCCATCCATCTGGCCCATCAAGACTCACTCTCATTTCATCAGTCCATAAAACCTTAGAAAAATCAGTCTTGAGATATTTCTTGGCCCAGTCTTGACGTTTCAGCTTGTGTGTCTTGTTCAGTGGTGGTCGACTTTCTGCCTTTCTTACCTTGGCCATGTCTCTGAGTATTGCACACCTTGTGCTTTTGGGCACTCCAGTGATGTTGCAGCTCTGAAATATGGCCAAACTGGTGGCAAGTGGCATCTTGGCAGCTGCACGCTTGACTTTTCTCAGTTCACGGGCAGTTATTTTGCGCCTTGGTTTTTCCACAAGCTTCTTGCGACCCTGTTGACTATTTTGAATGAAACGCTTGATTGTTCGATGATCACGCTTCAGAAGCTTGGCTATTTTAAGACTTCTGCATCCCTCTGCAATATATCTCCCTATTTTTGACTTTTCTGAGCCTGTCAAGTCCTTCTTTTGACCCATTTTGCCAAAGGAAAGGAAGTTGCCTAATAATTATGCACACCTGATATAGGGTGTTGATGTCATTAGACCACACCCCTTCTCATTACAGAGATGCACATCACCTAATATGCTTAATTGGTAGTAGGCTTTCCAGCCTATACAGCTTGGAGTAAGACAACATGCATAACGAGGATGATGTGGTCAAAATACTCATTTGCCTAATAATTCTGCACTCCCTGTATATTTTGGCTAATTTGATTATATTTTCTGACCAATAAGAGTGCAGTACTCTCATAACTATTTTTGATGTGATGTTAATATACAAGGGCAAAAAGCTAACTAGAGGCTTTCAGTTTATACCCAAAAACATCCATCCGAGAACCTGCCAAGCAAATCTGGTTGCCTGGCAACAGCTCTTTTTCTCTCTCTTATTATCCCTCTGATGATGCTCTACACGCTTTCCACTGCAAACCTAGTGATAATGCTTAGCGCAGGCTTTTAGCTTCCAAGTGTGTGTTTGTGTAAAGTATGTGTGCATCAGCACTCGTGTGTTTGTGGTGTTCAGACCTGATGGGATGGATGAGTTATCATAGACATGCTGTGTTAGCAGGGTGGTTGTGGTCCAGGTTTAGTCAGTGAGGATAAAACTAACAGCCGTCGCAGATCAGGCCTGAAATTATTCAAAGGTAATTTCAGAGCCGGTGCAGTAGAGGATGAGTTACGCTGCTTTAAATAAGGCACAGCAGCACCGCTTTAGTGTAACAAACCAGTACTAGAACTGGAAACTATACATCTAGAAACTAGAAACAATATATCTTGATATATTTAAGCTTTCTGGTATTATTCGATATAGGCTATATCTCAATATTAGGGGTGTGCAATATGATGTTTTGATATTTATGGGGATTTTGTCATTAATGTTAGTTACACAATATTTTTTTTGCTTTTACCTAAATGTACGCAGTTTTTATATTTAATACATAATGTCAATTAGAACAATAAGACACTATAGAGCTGTTACCACTCAAATGAAGCTTATAGGTGGCATGAATGCATTTATATTAGAGCTGTCAATAGATTAAAATGATTAATTGCGATTAATCGCACACTTATTGTTGAATTTAAGCATACAGTTTGTCATCATTTGCTATATATGCAGCAAAGTAAATAAGCTGATTCTCACAAAACTGTATTTTCTGCAAGCTTTTTTAAAGGTAAATTTTGGTGTCTTTCCAAAAAAAAGGACACTTGGACAAAAGAAATCAAGGAGGAAATGCATAAATTTATGCACACCAAAGCACCCATTAAAAAAAAAATATTACAGAAATCAAGCAACAGCTAAGAGTGTTGTTGCGACACCGAACAGGACCACGTACAGATGCCAAAAAAACTCCTAAAATACCTTGACCTGACTGCATATACCTACTACTACAGTACACTGATCCATTCACAATTACTAAACAACGCAATATTCACATGGCACATCAAAACATTATCCTGAATATGTGTGGAAACACCGTGAATGTACTGGAATATAAATACAGTGTGCGATCAGTGCGTCAACAGCGCATATACACGGTTTGTTTGTGCATCAATATAACGGATTCACGCGTGCTTACTGTACGACTCCTGTAGGTTTCCACAATTTTGGTTTTCCTTCATTGCAATCCTAATCCATCAAAACGTGACTAGCGAGACTCTGGTTTGCTTTATCCAGCCGAGAAACATAGTCTGACCGTATATAGCTTTTGAGATTTTTTTTGTATTTTTTGTTTTGACGCTCCGTTCAGTAGTTCACACAGCGCGATGCATGAGGGCTCGCACTCTTCGGAAACCATTACAGAGCTCGTGTTTAAAGCTAAACGGACACTAAAACGAGTAATTCACTGAAACCTGGCCTCTAGTCACTTTTCTTTATAGCACTGTTTTGTTCTAATTGATAGATCATTAGTCTGAAAACTTTCCCGGAGTTTAGCGGCTTAAAATGATCTTATCTCATACAGAGAAGCAAAATCAGGTTAAAGGGTTAGAATAGAAATTTCTGCCTACTGGTGTTACAGGTGATGATGGCATTGTGACCTGTGTGATAAATTCTAAGATTGTTTAACTGTGTCACGTAAATTCTAAGTGCTTCAGTAATTTTGATGTGTTTTTGCATGTGTTTACACGTCAATGCTGACAGCCCTAATTTAGACTTATTAAAATTGCATAAATAATTTAAATTTCATTAATGATTTTTGTAATTTAAAATGATTTAAAAGATGAAATGATAGTTTAAATATAAGTCAGTCTTAATGAATCATTGAATCATTCATTCAAAAGGCTGATTCATTCAGAAATTAAGCAAGTGACTTACTGCATCCCAGTTTGAATAGTATCCGTCCTAAATAGTATTTGAAATTAGAATGAGTGTGCCCAAAGTTGTAGTATGTTTTTACCTAGATGGTGTTTCTGGTTAGAACCCGAATCTAATATTGCCCAGAAAACCATTGAACAGTGGATGGGGATCAGATACAGCTACAAACACGAATAAAAAGTGTTAAAAAGCTTCAAACATGCAGATGTTTGAGGTAGATGGGTTTAGATAAAGGGGTTTGAGTGATTAATAATCATCATCTAACCTGACGAAAAGATATTTATTCAATATTATCCAGATCATATTTAATCTGTAGCAGCATTGATAACTTTTATAACGCTTGGTCATTAGCTTTTAATAGCATCATGCAAACACACGAGCTGAATTCTCTGCATGAAAGACCCCCGACTCTATGATATGGTAGGAAATTAAATTAAGTAGAATGTGGATGATTTTAACTGCGACAAGATGATTGATGGCCAGTTTAAAGGGTGGCAGGATGCACTTAAATGTAGGGTAGGCATTTTTTTTTGTTATACTGGTTGAAACTCCCTTCACTTATAGCAATCAATAATAGAGGTGGTCCAAATATTAAAACTTATACATATATCTTCTGTGGAGAAAAAAAAAAAATGTTCGTCCAAACTTCTGGGGCACCGTTGAATTCTATAGTATTTTTTTCCTACTATGGAACTCAGTGGCGCCCCAAAGCGCCTGGTTACACTATTTACCGACATTTATTTTTACGAAAACATTTAAAAATCATGAAATCTTTGAAATTACACCATTAGCAAAATCATTAGATATATATTTTTAATATTGAGTATATCGTCTAGCCCTAGTCCACACACACATTCTCTCACTCATCTTCAAATGACTTGAAGTAGATATTGTTCTTAGAGAGCGCCTCAGAGAAATGTCTGTTGAAAACATCCTGAAATGAGATTTCAGATGAGAGAGATTAGGTTTGATATTGTAAATCTTCCTCCTATTCTCTTCGTTATTACCTCCCAGTGAGTGTGGGATGCATGTAAGGTATTTAAAACTGCGAGAAAGCCGTTCTGAAGCTGCGGAGAACATCCGCTCTGGCCAGCATTGTGTGATATTGGCTGTGCTGCAGCCTCAGATGCTTGCACGCGCTCTCACACACCTGCTTGGATCTAAATTGATAGTTTGGAGCGAGGGAATGGGCTTATACCATAGGACATGCTTTTTTTTTTCCTGCATCCTTTTTGCTCTATCCTGCCCTTGTCTCCTCGGCTGGGTATGAACACTTGGCTTGAGCTGCAGAAACAGACAGGAAGGCTCAGTAGTGCAAATTACATGCATTCACAATGAGCATGTTGGGTGTCCAGATTTCTTTGTCTGCAGGTGGTGTGTGTGTTCCAGATGTGCCGATTGATCACGGTTGGGCCCGCTTGGCAGAAGGGAAATGGATAAAAAGAGAGAGGCCAGTGCATTGTGTGGTGCAGTGGATTTTTAAGGACAGCTGGCAACGACAGCGCAGGAAGAAGATGCCAGCGCAAAACTTTACTGTTTCCTCTCTCATTCTTTCTTTCCCTCTTTTCTCTCCCTCCCGCATTCTGTTGTTCAGGAAGTAAGGACTGAATGAAATCCATTGACTGCCACTGGTCTGGTCTCCACTGCCTCGGCAACAGTTGTCAGGGTGAGGGGCTCTAGGACAACCCTGCTGAGACTCAAAGTGTATTAAACGCAATCCAGAACAAATCATGTGTAAACGGAAAACGACTCCAAAATAAACCCAGACCAGAGCTGTGTAGTGGGGACGAATGGGTGCGCATTCAAACGGGCCAGCTGCACGAGTTTACATGCTGTCATGTGTTTGTTTTTGAAGCTGATGTCTATTCTCACTTCGTAAGTGCCGAAGATTAAATGCAATCATAAGATTTGAGTGACACTGAAAGGATTGCGACTGTATTGGATATGCTTCTTTTAAATGAAGATGTGTGTAATTTGATGGTTCTGAAGTATAATTGTTTTGGTTTTTCTTGTTTTCCATGATTTTTTTTTTTTTTTTGCACTTGATCTCGACATAACAAAAGGTATATTGAGTTATATCAAGTTATAGTTTATTTTGACAAAAATACACAAATTAGACAGAAAAATTATATCTAGATTTTTACATTGAGTGGACCTTTGCAGAACTCAGTGTTGTAGGGCGTTGCTTGCGCATTGTGATGTGGGTGCTTTGGTGTTCTGGGTGGTTGCTAGGAGGTTGTTTGCTGACCCAAGTCAAATGAGCCCAGCCGAATCTGTATGTCTGCGACGTTTTGATGCCAAGGACCCACGGATATGATGATCCCCATACTTCGTAAAATATAAATGCAGCTATATTTTTTTATGTAGAAAAATTAGTTTATATTGTTTACTCCATGTAGTTCTGAGAGCTGAAGTGCATATTTTGATTTTCTCAGATACATCAAGGTGATTTGACGTAAGGTCTCTCACACACGCTCTCCATATAACTCCATGTAAAAGCCAGACACTAAGCTTTTTTTGCACATGCCTATCTAAATGGTTAATGGTGCCACCTGGTTATCAACAGTAAAAAATACTAATTTTACATCTTCCCAAAAGGGAAAACCACCAACAATCAAAAATGCATGATTATATGGTGTCATGGCTTTGCAATCAAAAATTGTGGTTATAATGGAAGTCAATGGGGCAAAAACAGCCACGAACAGTAAATGAAGGAGAAAAAGTTCAAATCTGATGCTGCACAAAAACTAACAATGCATCAAAGCCAATGTTGTTTCTGCTCTTTGACATTTTATATTGAAATAAGTCATTTTGTGTGTTTTTTTCCCCAAATCAGTGACATCATTTATGAATTTGGCAATTAAAGAGTTAAAATCCAGATTTTTTTTTTTTATTTTAAATTTTGTAGTTTTGATCAGGACTGAGGTTGATTAATAGATTTAAGCAAAAAAATTTGAAAAAAATATTTATCTGATACATTTTAAAGCAGTTAAAGTCCATAACGAAAGGGTAGTGAATTTGAACAATGCACAAAGGTTAAAGACATCATATTTTTAGTGAATTAAAAAATTGGCTTTTACTATATATTGTTACATTATTGAAATGGAAGTAAGTAAATTATCTGGGGAAACAATGACTATGTATGTAGTGTAGAGAAACCTATAGAAAAACATATTCAACTGAAATTTATTTGTATAGCATCATTTTGCAGAGCAGTTTTACAGTTTAAAGTGTTAGTTCACTCAAAAATGAAAATTATCCCAATATTTACTCGCCATCATAGGTATATATGACTTTCTTCTTTCAATAAATCGGAGTTGTATTAAAAAAAACATTCTGGCTCTTTCAAGCTTTATAATGGGAGTGAAGGGGGCGTGAGCTTTTAAAGCCCAAAAAAGCACATCCATCCATCATAAAAGTAATCCACACGGCTCCAGGGGTTAATAAAGGCCTTTTGAAGTGAAGCGATGCAATTTTTGTCAGAAAAAATCTTTATATTTATAACTTTATGAACTATAATCACTGACGTCCGTGTGCGAGTTGATTCCAGTGGAAGAGTGAAGCGCAGAGGATGGAGCAAAACAAAACACCGGTCTCGAATTAGAAGTCTAAAATGAGAACTTTTAAAAAGAAGTGACGGAAGTGCTTGAGTTTGTTTCCCAACCCTTTTTCGTTTGAACCGCGAGAGGCGTCTACTCTCACCTAAGCTTACGCCACTCCTGTCATACGTCATACGCTGGACTATATACATATTTATAAAGTTAAAAATATGGATATTTTTCTCACAAAAATGCATTTCTGTGCTTCAGAAAGGCTTTATTAACCCCCTGGAGTCATTTGTATTCACGGTTACTATTCCATCCCATTATGAAGAGCCAGAATATTTTTTATTTAACTGTTCGTGTTTGACTGAAAGAATAAAGTAATGTAAAGTGAGTAAATTACAATTTTTATTTTTGGGTGAACTAACCTTTAACTTTGACATCCCTAAAAGTACATTTTGTCAACATTTCGACATTTTGACTCTTTTGAACCCCTTGTGCTTTGAAGACTTATCCTCGATGATGTTACTGATTATTTTCAACATCACTAATAATGCATGTCCTCTGTATGAAGTATTTATATGTTACGCGTGTAAGTTAAGATGAATTCCATCTTCAGAGTTCATCCTGTTTGCACATCAGCAAGTTTTCCTCTGATGCATGAGTGTGTTTTTCTATTGTTTTGGGGACTTTCCATATGACTTCTATTGTTTTTTTTGATGAGCTAATGTTATTCCATAACCCCAAACTAACCCCCGCACAAACGTTTTCAGATTTTCAAGAAGTGTAGTTTTAGCTGGAAGGTTTTACTATCCTTCACTATTCATACACATAACTCTACATACACAGGAATCTTTTCTCATTGATGCACACGACTCTCTCGCTCTCTCTGTAAACTCACACTTCTTTGGCAGTGTTTACTTCCACAGGACAGAGAGGCAGGTTTAGCATGTGGAAGCGTTCTGCACGGCATAATGACTTCTAATTTCACAGCAAATAAGTCAACAGAGATTCCTTTGAATCACACATCATTTACAAGCAGCCATGAACGGACAGCATTCCTCTGAGTGGAGCTAAAGCTGGAACTGTCCTCTTATCTATTGAACTGCCACTGAACTGTAGAGTCAAAGTCTTTACCTCTAAACTGAACAGTGTGTTTCTATATCTCACACACATGTAACTTTCTTCTCAACTAATGAGACTTACCGGTCCGCTCTGAGTGCACACAAACACTCCTACACCTAGAATAACAGCAGATCTAAACTTTTATCCGACCTTTCTCAGATATAAAATGGACATCACAGCATGCACATCTGTTGTTTTTGCATTTACTGAAGATTTTAAAGGGGACCCGTAATGCCTCTTTTACAAGATGTAATATAAGTGTCTGGAGTCCGCTGAATGTGTCTGTGAAGTTTCAGCTCAAAATACCCCACAGATCATTTATTATAACTGGTCAGATTTGCCCCTATTTGGGTGTGAGCAAAAACACACTGGTTTTGTGTGCGTCCCTTTAAATGCAATTGAGCTACTGCTCCCGGCCCCCGTTCCAGAAGAGGGTGGAGCTTTAACAGCTCATGCTACAGTTGCTCAACAACAACAAAGCTGAAGAATCTCACGCAGACAAAATGAGATTGTCAGTAACGGTGTTCATCTTTATGTTGTTCAAACCGGAGTCGACACTGATGGAGAGACTCTGGAGAATTCTGAATGGTTAGTGGATAAATTTATGTAGTTGCTGTGGAGTTGATTCAACTCATGGACTAGCATGTGTCGTCATGTTAATCTTCTGTGCAAATCCAGCATTGAATTGACTCTTTTGTGAAGCAGTCCGGTGAAAAATGACGGCATCAGCAATTCTCTACTACAACAACTCTTCCTCTTCTCTAAAGCAGTCCAACATGGACTCACCCCCTTTGTTGCATGTTTTCGGGGGTGGGGTTTATGTAAATTTTGGGGTTTGTGATGTCACCAACCCAGGAAGAAACCTGTTGTAGTCCCTACCAGCCATTTCTTGTAGTCCTTGAAAAGCGTTTCCTGTAAAAGGAAATATTTCTCTTTGCATTGAACTTTGAGCGTCGTGACTTTGCAGAAGTTGTTTATGCTCAAACAGCAACGTTACTCACTAACTAAAGTTAAAATCATAATCAACGACCCCTTTAAATTACTGCAGTATTCACACTAGTGGTCAATACAAATATTAAGCTATTAAACCAATCCTAAATCTATGATTACAGCTTTGTAAAATAACAATTGCTATTTTATCCCTGTAAAGCATTTCTGTAGAAAGTTGCTCGTTTTTTTTTTTTTTTACAAAGCAGAAAAATAGATTGTGCTTTAATGCTCTAAACATAAATAGAGATTAAGTATTTTTGTGATGTCATTCCCTCAGATATGATGTCAGAAAGCTCAAACCATTATTTTTAAATGGGGGGAAATGTCACATATTAACGATTTAACAAAAAGTAAGAAATAAAGACAATAGACATTTAAACTCAGTATTACAGTGTTAATTCGATTTTTATTATAGAATCAAAAACATTTAAAAATAAATGAATGGTTTTAACACTTCTTTTGCATCGCACATCAAACTTAGAGTTAGTTTTAGTTTTGTGCCCCATTAATTGTATTAGTGGTAAATCATGGCGGTAAAAAAAGAGAAGTAAATGTCACCGTTTCCTTAAAATGAGCCCGATTTGATTCAAGTTACAGATATAAATAATAAATCTATGGTAGTGGAGATCTCTTCTCACCTATCACACTCGTACATTTCCTCCCTTTCATCTCTGATCTCTGTATGGGGCTCTGTGGATGTGGGAGAGTTTATCACTTGCTCTCGTCTGGAAGTGAAATGGATCACAGACACACTGCTGCACACATTTCCCATTAGATAGTCGCAGGCCTAAACAGATCATTCCTTCACGCTCGCATGCGTTTGGCCGTTGAATAAAGAACATAGTTGCTATATCAGCATGATCTTGGAGCACGTGTTGGAATATAGCACTGAATTTTAGAAGCCGTGATGAAACACTTGAAATGGCTGATTGGGACGGGACCCCCTGCATACTGACGTTTATCCTGCATTTTTTGTGCTTTGAGTTCATGGATATGTCCAGACGGTGGGGACATGATTCTGGATAAAGGTTCTCACCGATCAACCTGGGAGATAACAAAGGTTGAAGCTCTTTTTCTCCCTCTGTCTTTCTCCTTTTCTTCCTAACAGTGGGAATGTTTTCAGTGTGGGCAAGAATGACCTTATGTCTCATTCCCCGGTTTCTAACATTTGGTATATTTCCTTATATTCTATTCTAGGTCTAATGGGTTTAATGGCTCTGCAGACACTGCAGTGGCCTGTTGCTAAAAGTGATGTCCGTCCTTGGAAAAATGGCTTCTTTGCTCTTTTTATAAACATTTATTTAATATTTTGCATTCATGTTGTGAAATTGTGCCTTGAGTGTAAAACTAAGCCAAATGGTTTTTCCAAGCTTGCACTCATTATCCCCAGCTTATAATTACAAAAAAAAAAATCACTATATGGCAAGTGTTGGCTATATTATTAGATGTTATTTTGTGGGTTTTAGAGAAAATGTCCAGATGGAAGGAGCTGTCCTCTGCAACCAAGTAGGGTATTTTTAGTGATGGGTTTTTGGCCATAGAAGAATATCCATATTTAAGACTTTATAAACTATGATGCAGGATGTAGAAGTATCGCAAGCTAAGACATCTCTCACGGTTTAAACAAACTCAAACTCCTCTTCTCTTAAAACAAAATTATCCGACATTTCTCTTTGTTTTAGTCTTCTAATTCATGACCAGTGTTTGTGTTCTGCATCTTCTGCATTCGCCAATACGTCATTAAACATGGATATTTTTCTTACAAAAACCCATCGCTTCACTTCAGAAGGCCTTTTATTAACCCCCTGGAGACGTATGGATTACTTTTATAATGGATGGAAGCATTTTTTGGGCTTTAAAAATCTCGCTCCCACTTCACTACTATTATAAAGCTTGGAAGAGCCAGGATATATTTTAATTTACCTTTGATTGTGTTCGTCTGAAAGAAGATAGTCATAAACGCCTATAGGATGGCTTGAGGGTGAGGAAATCATTGGATGATTTTCAATTTTGGGTGAACTATCCCTTTAGAATTGCAAATCTGGTCAATTGACTGTTCGTAAAGACGTGTTACACCCAACACTGTTGATTTATATGTTGAAATGCTGTTATTTGAACTGTCTATTCATCACAGAATTTTGAAAAACATGCGTCAGTTTCCTAAAAAAATATCAAGTTGCACAACATTGATAATAATGAGAAATGTTTCTTGAGCAGCAAATCAGCAAATGAGAATAATTTCTGAAGGATCATGTGATCCTCTGATGATTAAACTTTGCCATCACAGGAATAAATTATATTTTAAAAGTTCTTTTAAGTTTTAATAATACTTCACAATATGGCTGTTTTTGATTAAAAAAATGCATACTTGGTGAGACATTTTTCAAAAACATTTGCAACTTGACCCTTCGCAAAGACCCACCCTGTGACACAGTTCTTAATTACGGGAAGAAGGATGCGGGAACCGGCGAACATTCAATGTAACTTTAATAAAAATAAAAAAAAAACAATAACACGAAAGTGAAAGAGCGGCAGTCGCTGTGAGGACTGTCAAGGATTGTGTTTTTTTTTTTATTTTATTATTAAAATTAAAATGATTACACACAAACATAATAAAACTCAAAATAAAATCCAGGCCTGGTCCTCTCTCGTCCTTCACTGTCGTTGATCCTCTTTTATGCTTCCGGAGCTCCTCCGTGAGAGATACGAGACCGGTGCACCGCGCAGCTGACGCTCATTAGCAATCACGGCACCGGCCTCGCGCCGTTCCCTCATGGCTCTCGCCCGCTTGCTCGTCACGGGGTTATGATTGTGGTTGGATCGCCTGTCAATCAAACTCCCAGCGAAGGGTCAATTGGTTGTGAATGGTCACAGTGTCCACAGAATGACCACTGCCATGCAGAATGTAAAGTGCTGTGGCTGGTCAAGGAAGGCATTTTGACAGAAGGATGTATTCAGCTCCACATATATCTTTTCTGGCATAGGAAACCTGCTCAGTAGCTCACCTGGTATACAGCACTGCACTTGACATGAACGAAATCGAACAAAAATGAAATACGAAATGTACAACGACCAATATTGCCAGATTCAGATTCGAGTAAAACTGAACGTGCACACACTGGACATTGCACTTTGTAAGTGTTACGAAAGAAACATTATAAAATAAGTTTGCAGAAATATCACTACAGGCACGTTTTTTTCCAATTTAGTGGTTCTAGTAACAGCCTTAATTGAGAATCTATAGATGGCATGCTGTGTTTTTATGTGGTTAGAAACAAATATGCCCACATAAAGGTAAAAAATCCGTTACAGGAGGCAAATATTTCCTCTTAATGAAAAAGTTAATTTCTGACACTGTTGGAGACTGACATTAAAATCATGGCGCAATAATAGCTTTAGTGTGTTAGACCAGCATGTGACAGGACTCTCTGCTACTGCACATAACTGAAATACCCACCAAAAGGCAAAGCGCACTGTCCCACAATATGCAACAGATAAAGAGCAAGAGATGTGTGTGTGTTTGAGAACACCTGTCCCCAAAGCTCACTCCTCTCTACGGCTGTCTCTCACACATCCTCACTAATCGCTGATTTGGCAGCGTTACTCTGACAACATTCCAAGGTCCAGTTTCAGGAGAAGAGCTCTCACACACCAGCTTACACAATTACACACGGACGTACACTCACACGTCAAACACAGTCATTACGGGGGTTTTATGTCCCTTTTTCTTAACGTGGTCTCTGATTTGAACTTTTATCCTTGCGTTACAGCTGTGAACTCACTTGTGAAATGATGTTTATACGTAATACTTGTAAAAAAAAGTGCTAATATATTGGGAAAAGTTCTCATATCTTACAGGGGGATCTGACAAATGAAAGCCAAGATACTGATAATGCAATAGTCCATAATTGATTTCTTGGACTTTTATTTATCATGTTTCACAATATGAGAATATTGCAATGCACTTTATTTGTAGAGAACTTCTCAAAGTTCAAAGTGTTTGCAAGTGCACAAAAAAGTTTTTAACCCTAAAAGGAGCATTTGATATAAACATACTAATTAAAATGAGTATGCTGGTCTAAAAACTTTATTGCCCCAGAATATAATTTTGACTCGTCCATCAGTTTTTAAAAACAAAGTGTGTGTGTTTTTACTGCGCTTAAAGTGGAAATATATGTGAAAATGTCACAAATAAGCATTAGATATATGCAACCCTTACTGTCCATTGTTAGCTTGTGAACAATATGATTATATGTGCAAAGTTTTAATCCAGTCTCACGTTATAATCATGTAAATATCCATAAACTATCCATGATGCATTTTTAAAGAAGCCAAACTTTACTCATTGAAATTATATCTGGATATATCCCACGTTATCTAGATTAAATACACTTTTTTTTTTTTTTGACCAAATAATTTGTGTAAGTGATTTAAGAGAAATGCGTTTTAAACCCTTAGATTTCCATTGTAAGTGGATTACTGTACATGGGTTTTAAAAGACTGAGGGACTAGTCAGAATAATTTTCTGGAGTAATCAGCAACATGCCACAGATGCTGGCGTTACAGCTTGAGCTGTATTTAAGCCAGAACATTCTTCTGACGACAAGCATAAAAAGGTACATTTGAGCAGCTCTTTGAGTGTGTCCGCAGTGCTTGCTTTCCTGAAACATTCTGGCGTTGTGTTCCAGAGCCAAAAGCTTTCGCACAGAATGCGTCTCTCTGTGGAAACATCTGGAATTTGAAGGAATTAAGGATGCCAAATATGCTGCCACAAAACCTCCATAGCAAGAGGGCAGAAATAAGAATTATAATTATGAATCTGACTTTTTAAAAACTCTTTTCCTCCTGTGTTCATAACTTTATACCATCTATCAGAATTATTAGCTGTTAATTTGAGGGCCACCAATGGGAATCCATGTTCACTTGGTGCATAGGTGAGATAAAACTCAATGGAACTACTATTATAATTATTTAAGCTCCTCTAAAAATGCAAGTTCTCTCATCATATGTTGTTTCAAACTCACATGACACAAGAAGGTATTTTAAGAAATGTCTTGGTGTTTTTTTGTTGTTGTTGTTGTTGTTGTTTTTGGTCCAATGAAAATGAATGGTCTTTAAAGTGTTAGTTCACCCAAAATGAAAATTATCCCATGATTTACTCACCCTCAAGCCATCCTAGGTGTACATGACTTTCTTCTTTCAGTCAAACACAATCGGAGTTCAATTAAAATATTCTGGCTCTTCCAAGCTTTATAATGGGAGTGAATAGTAATTCACTTGTGATTTTGAAGCCCAAAAAAGCACATCCATCCATCTTAAAAGTAATCCATATGGCTCCAGGAGGTTAATAAAGGCCTACTGAAGCGAAGCGATGGCATTTTTGTAAGAAAAATATCCATATTTATAACTTTCTGAATTAAAATCACTGGCTTCCAGTAATGGCCGTTCGCAAGTCTACACGCCAAAAAAAAACGCTGGGTTAAAAACAACCCAAGTTGGGTTGAAAATGGGCAAACCTAGCCTTTGGGTTAAATGTTTGCCCAACACACTGGGCAGTTTTATTTAACCCAAGTATTGTTTAAAAATGACTATATGGCTGGCTTAAAATGAACCCAAAATAGGTTGGGAATTAAAAATCATACACACTTACTAGAGGCAACAATAATAATCAAAAGGTGAACATTTATTAATAAGCAATTTCATAAATGTTTATTGTTTAATTATTATTCATTAAACTTATTAATAAATGTTCATTTCCAACAAATTTTGAGTTAATTTTAAGTAAGCAATAGTCGTTTTTAAATAATAGTTGAGTTCAATAAAACTACGCAGCAGGTTGGGCAAACATTTAGCCCAAACGTGGGGTTAAAACAACCCAATCATTAGATTTGTCCATTTTTAACCTAACTTGGGTAGTTTTTAACTCAGCATTTTTTTTAGAGTGTAGTTCCGGCAGAAGAGCGACCTCTAACCCGACGCACGATGTATTGACGAACACTGAAGCGCAGAGGGTAGAGCTAAACAAAACACTGGAATTAGAAGTCTAAAACGAGAAATGTAGGATTTTGATAAAAGAAAAAAGGAGCTTTCCCAGTCCTATTTGTTTGAACTGCGAGAGGAGTCTACTCTCTGCTAAGCTTATGCTACATCTACGTCATACGTCGGGTCGTACAATTTTCATCGTAAAGAGCAGTTTTTACATTTTATATTATTTGTTGGCCGTTGCATTTACATCCAGAAATCAGAAGTGAATGGGCACAATGCGTCTGCCGTCTCTCTCATCAGCCACAGGTCATGAGCACGCGGAACAGTTTCATACAGTCGTGGCCAAAAGTTTTGAGAATTACATAAATATTGGAAATTGGAAAAGTTGCTGCTTAAGTTTTTATAATAGCAATTTGCATATACTCCAGAATGTTATGAAGAGTGATCAGATGAATTGCATAGTCCTAATTTGCCACGGAAATTTACTTAATCCCAAAAAAACCTTTCTACTGCATTTCATTGCTGTCATTAAAGGACCTGCTGAGATCATTTCAGTAATCGTCTCGTTAACTCAGGTGAGAATGTTGACGAGCACAAGGCTGGAGATCATTATGTCAGGCTGATTGGGTTAGAATGGCAGACTTGACATGTTAAAAGGAGGGTGATGCTTGAAATCATTGTTCTTCCATTGTTAACCATGGTGACCTGCAAAGAAACGCATGCAGCCATCATTGCGTTGAATAAAAATGGCTTCACAGGCAAGGATATTGTGGCTACTAAGATTGCAAAAAAATCAACAATTTATAGGATCATTAGCAACTACAAGGAAAGAGGTTCAATTCTTGTAAAGAAGGCTTCAGGACGTCCAAGAAAGTCCAGCAAGAGCCAGGATCGTCTCCTAAAGAGGATTCAGCTGCGGGATCGGAGTGCCACCAGTGCAGAGCTTGCTCAGGAATGGCAGCTGGCAGGTGTGAGGGCGTCTGCACGCACAGTGAGGCCAAGACTTTTGGAAGATGGCCTGGTGTCAAGAAGGGCAGCAAAGAAGCCACTTCTCTCCAAAAAAACACATCAGGGACAGATTGATCTTCTGCAGAAAGTATCGTGAATGGACTGCTGAGGACTGGGGCAAAGTTATATTCCCAGATGAAGCCCCTTTCTGATTGGGGCATCTGGAAAAAGGCTTGTCAGGAGAAGAAAAGGTGAGTGCTACCATCAGTCCTGTGTCATGCCAACAGTAAAGCATCCTGAGACCATTCATGTGTGGGGTTGCTTCTCATCCAAGGGAGTGGGCTCACTCACAATTCTGCCCAAAAACACAGCCATGAATAAAGAATGGTACCAAAACACCCTCCAACAGCAACTTCTTCCAACAATCCAACAACAGTTTGGTGAAGAACAATGCATTTCCCAGCACGATGGAGCACCGTGCCATAAGGCAAAAGTGATAACTAAGTGGCTCGGGGACCAGAACGTTGAAATTTTGGGTCCATGGCCTGGAAACTCCCCAGATCTTAATCCCATTGAGAACTTGTGGTCAATCCTCAAGAGGCGGGTGGACAAACAAAAACCCACTAATTCTGACAAACTCCAAGAAGTGATTATGAAAGAATGGGTTGCTTTCAGTCAGGATTTGGCCCAGAAGTTGATTGAGAGCATGCCCATTCGAATTGCAGAGGTCCTGATAAAGAACGGCCAACACTGCAAATTCTGACTCTTTGCATAAATGTCATGTAATAGTCGATAAAAGCCTTTGAAACGTATGAAGTGCAGAAACAACTGAAACAAAGATCTAAAAGCAGTTGAGCAGCAAACTTTGTGAAAACTAATATTTATGGAATTCTCAAAACTTTTGGCCACGACTGTACTCATCTTTTACCGTTCAGAACACCGAGTTCACATCCTGCTGTGCTGGCATTAAGACTCATTCAAATTTCAAAGATCTGTAAACTTCTGTCAGTATGGCGGAGAGTCCCTCGCCCCAGCCAGCTTCGGTCTGGATTTCAGCCACTTGTCAGAGGAGTCTCCATATTGAAGCTACGCTTGACACGTCTCTCCTCTCTCAACTTCTCATTCTCTTGTCATTTTTACCTTCCGCTTTGCTGCTCTCCCCCTTCTCCCGTTTTTGCTCTGTGCGTCATAAGCGTTGGTGTCTGCAGTGGCTTTTTAATAGGGGCTGAAAAATGTTGCCGCTCCGCCGTCCAACGCCACAGACTAACGGTAAACATCTTGTCTGGTCAGAGCGCAGTGCCAGCCGGGCACACACATGCACATGAAAACATGTTTTTACTTTATTAAATTTAGCAAAAAATAGTCAGTGACTCTGCCCTTTCTGTAACCACATCGAAGGTATTAATTATGCTCAGGCCTCCCAAACTCTGCCTGTTATTGCATACCTCAGACCACCGATGAGTGTGTGTGTGTGCACTACACACAGTCAACCAGCAACAATTACAGAAAGGTCTGGCATAACACGAGTCCAGCAAACACGCATATACACAAATCAAATCAATTAAGTGCAGTCGGGACGAGATTTCCTGCACCCTCTCTTTTTAAGTCTTTTTTGGAGTCTTTCTTTGGTCAGAAAAATATTCAGTGCTAACTGAGGATAAAGACGGGCAATTTTACAGTGAGCAAAGAGCAATAATCATCCCTACACAAGTCATAGTTACAGGGATGTTATGACTTTTAAGGGCTTTTTTTATTTTTAAAACTTATTAGAGGTATTATTAAAACTTATATATATATATTATAACATTCTCTGTGGTTCATATAATTTTAGTCAGTTTTTCTTCAGTGCAAAAAGTCATAATTTAGTTTATAACCATTTTCCACCCCCTCTCTGGCCCTTTAGATGGCGTGTTTATGGCTGCTTTTCCTTTAAGACTCCTTCTTTGCATGTGAAAGGAATAAAGGCATTTTCCCGTGCCACTGGTTTACCAGCCGTGAAAATGTATTTGCATTATTTCATTTAAAGATGGCGTGAAATGGTCTTTTCTTCCCGATTGTGATGTATATCCTAATGAAATGGCTTCGCAAACAAGAAAAAATGTAGAATCTTGATTTTTTTTTTTTTTTTTTTTTTTTTTTTTTTTTTTCTGTTCGGATTTGATTGGATGGTTGGATCGTTTTGGTTTGCTGTGCAACAAAGGTCATCAAAGAGGAGAAGAGATTAATTACTTGTTATAAATACTGCAACATTCCATTAAGAACTATGATGAATTGATTGTTTCATGGTGAAACAGTTACTTCTACTACTGCTACTTCGGGCTGAACCTTTTGGGGAAACAAGTCTAATTGCGATTTGTCTGATTGCAATTGCTATTGACTTAATATATTCTGCATCCCTCCATCATTCTCTTTGCAAAGACTCTGTGAAGTCAGAAACCCAAGGATTTCATAACAAATCCTAAAGATAGTCTTTTGAAAGTTTTGAGCTCTGAAAGTTGCAGTATGTTACAGTATATTCTCATGATATGACCCCTTTAATTCTGAAAACTACTTATATTATGTTCTGCTGATTACAAGGACCCGGAGGTGTACTCGTCTCGTATACCCTGAAATACATATGAGTCATCTGTTATTTTTTGTATGTTTATAACTTGTATACCACATATAAAGGGATCCAGTCACAGCGAGAGCTGCAGTGTCGAGTACTCGGTGCCCACAGATATCTTGTGGCCTATCATCAGCACTAACAAACACATAGCTTTTGCATTAGTAGAATTCTGAAGCCCTGTGAGCCGTCCACCATCTTGGGTTTTGAACACCATCATTGGGTGAGGAGTTGGAAGATTGGAGAAATTGTTTAGAAATAAAAAGCATTTTTCCTACTCTGATTTTAGCCCTCTTGTTTGAACGCTCTGTTTTAAAGGGCGTGTCTGCTGTGTGACTTCAGTGTAAACGGCCGCTGCTGTGATCGGCTAACATCTTTGCATATGTAATGGAGACCGGGGTTCGAAGCCCGCTCGGAGCGGGTTGAGTAGGACCCGGGTAGAGGGGTTACATTGGTGCCATGACCCGAACGGGAGTGAGGTTTAGGGGGGTGAGTGTAATGGAGGCCAGCTAGTAGTTGCTGTGCGAGTAATCCTCACTCCTCTGACCTCAAGAGATGCTCTAGCGTCCTCTAGCCTCCTTGTTAGAGCGTCTGACTCCCATGCCAGAAGACCCGGGTTCGAAGCCCGCTCGGAGCGGGTTGAGTAGGACCTGGTTAGAGGGGTTACACATATGAAACAGCCAAGTATTATTCTCTCAAAAACTTTTAGCTAATTTTTACTATTACCACTCTCGATTAACTAATCGTGAAAAGTTTTGATTATAGCATTACATTTAGATCTATGGCATTATATTTTGAAAGGTTGCAGTGATGAACATTATAGCTAATCATATGTTGCTCAGCGCATGAATGCAGTGATCGTGTAATTTGCATATCAATTTCTGCACACTAAGGGGTCGTTCACATATCTTTTGCGTGCTCAAATTCGTTATTGCAAATGTAACGTTCATAATGGAAGCGATTTCGAGGCGCAGCGAGATGAAAAATTCTCAACTTTTCAGAATGCTGCAAGGTCATGTGACAAGAACCAACCTATCAGCTTCAGACTTTCCGTAACAAAACATCGAAAGCTCAGCCGAACAGCTGATCATGTACAGGATGGTTGCTATATCTCATCTCCATAAATATATCTAGTAGTAAAGCTAATGCAATGGCAAACAATCAATGTATCCTTTGCTGAAGAGCGCAGTTGATGGTTGTATTGTACATGTTGTACATGTATTTTAGACAAGATATGTGAATGCATTCACCACAACTAACAGTGTATGTAACAATATGTATATATTAGTAAGAAATGTATAAGTTATGTATACAGTGAACATTCTCGTTCACTGTTCCCTGCTGGTGGAATGATCTCCCTACCTTCATCAGGAGTGCAGAATCCCTGGCAATATTCAAAAGACAGCTGAAAACTCATCTCTTTCGTGAGCACTTGGCCCCATCATAAAAAAAAATGAATAAAAAAAATCTATCCTTTTTTATCCCTCCATATTCTAGCTTTACTACTCGATGCAATGTCTGAAAGTTGTGTTGTGAGTACTTCCTCTGTCTATTTGCCTCTTCATGATGAATCGCTTGTTTGTTTTCCTCGATTTGGATAAAAGCGTCTGCCAAATGAATAAATGTAAATGGAATGTATACAGTATATGCGACTCAATATAAGCTTTACATTTCCGAGTGGGTTCCTTTGTATGTGTATTTTCCGAGTGTATTGATTTTCTGTGCTCGTTGAGAGCCACCGATGCTGTCAGCAGCAATGCACAGCTCATTCCTTCAGCGCTCTTTAGGATGACTTCAGCATCGCCCGTGCCACCGCGTGACCAAACATATTACGCATCTCTACATAAACAGATGTCCTCATTGACGTTGCCTTCAGCAAAACTAATTATGCAGAAATGTAACCAAAAGTTTGTAAAGCGCTTTGTAACATACAGATGGCTATGGAAAGATTACAAATCTGTCAAATCCCATAGAGCATCTGTTTTTGAAGAGTCTGACTTGTAGGTGACTGATTTTCAGTGAACCTTAAGCAATTACATCCAAACTACTGCACAGTGGGGCGACCTGGTAATGTGGCGAGAGCAGCGAAAGATGACGTGGGGAGGGAAAACGAGAGAAATCGAGGCTTGTGGGAGTCAGAGAACCCTGCAAGAATAAAAAAAAAAAAGATGTAAGGAATGAGGGATGCAAAGCTTCCCCCTGAGCAAACACAGCTCTGAATCTGACACACCAATTTAGACCTGGCTCTCTCAAACACATTTGTGAAAGGAGCTCTTCAGCTGCAGAGTAAAGTCCACACACACACACACACATATCTAAACGGGCTGAATGAGTCTCTTCAGAGCTCTGGGGAAGCGGGATGTTCCCCTTCAGGACATATTTGAGTCTTTCAGCTCTAGAGAGCCGGCAGGACTCCAGCAAACAAACACTCACAGTCACAAACGCAATTTGTGTGACAGTTTATCCAATTCTAAAACTTTTTCTTTTATTCCGAACTCTATTCCATTAGCAACTTACTCTCTGTTGACAGCATTGTTTGTTCGGTAAAACCCGTACTGCTGCCAGTAGTTTCTAATGACACCACTTAGATATACTAACTTGCATTAGTATAAAAAGAGAGAGTGCAAGTTAAAATAGTCAGCTGACCTTTCGCAAAGACCCGCCCCCTTTAGTTACGGTTGCTATGTCCAAGTTACGCGCTTTCACGCCACACATCATGTTCTCACGAGGTGAAAAATACATCCCAGAGCAAAGAGGACACTGACAACATGTTGACAGACATATGAAACAGTTTCATATTTAATATATCATAATTTTTTTAAAGAAGTTTAATCAGTAAATAGCGTATAGTGTGTCTTTAATGTGTGGTGACAGATCGCTGTAGCTCCTCGTGAAGCGATCATCTCTTCATACTAGTTCATTTATAGCATCAAATAAATATGAATGAACATCAGAAGGAATGTTGTTTCAAGCGCGGAAAGACGTGAGGACACACAATTTTCCAAGTTCACTAACGTTAACTCTTCTGACCGCTTTGTCGGACAAAATGGCAGATTCAGGGTTATGATTGGTCAGATCGCCTGTCAATCATGATATTTCAGCTAGCAAATTTTATATATTGTTACTCGAGCATAATTTTTGGTTAAGTGCATTCACACTGCTGAAATGCTGAAATAGACACCGAAACAGTCCAAATGAGAAGAGCGTATTAATCACTAAACTGTAAAAAAAAAAAATATATATATATATCACATTTTTTTTCTTTTGTCAAATCAACTTAAATAATGTGGTTAAGATAACATATATTTTGAATTTCTGTTGAGTAAATCAATCGCTTTCATTATGTTAACTCAGAATTTCAATTTCAATGAACTCCAAATTAAAGTAACCAGGTAACACTTTTTTTTAAATGTTTTTATACGCATTTTGAAGTATCGCATCAGGAAATAATCCTTTAAAATTTGCAAAAAAGCACTTCACTTTAGAAGGCACTCACAACAGCTCTCGCTTGCTCCATTTTAATATTATTAAAAATACATCCTGAATTACGGAAATAATATTTGTCATAGAATACACTTGTCTGTTTACAATGAGTGGACCGTTTCATCATTCTTGTTTCCTTTCATTTATTTGAAGATCTGAGGTGAATTGTCCATTGTTGTTTTCAGTACGGCTATAAAAGACACAAATTGATATTCAAACTCACATTAGATGCTTTTAACATTAAATAAAGCTCATAAACAGCACCTGAGATTATCATTGCCATACTTTGTTCCAGCGACGTCGCAGAAAAATAGAAAAGAATCGTGGCTTGGACAAAAACTCAGATTAAAGATCGCGGCATCGCTGGTTAGGACACGGTGTAATTCTTCTTTTTTTTTTTTTTCAAACTTTGAAAAGTTTTTTTTTTTTTATAGAAACCCAGATACTGTTTCAGTCAAACATTTCCACCCTCTAAAAAAAAAACCCCAATCCTTTTCATTTTTTGCCAATTTCGGCGCATCACTAGTGTTCCTCAAGAGTTATGATTGCAGATTATATCATAATATGCTTATCAATTTCTCTCCCACTCTTGTTGGCTAAATAAAACTGAAATGGTGAATGCGGCAAGTATAATTTAAAACGCACATGACAAGCAAACCCTCATTTTGTTGTGTTTATTGAAAAGGTTTTGATTGACAGCATAATTCCGTCAGGCACAGACTGATAGAGTGTAAAGACTTTAACAGCTTGTAAGGGGCACAACTGAAACAGAACGGAATGTTCCACATATACAGAGATATGGAAAAATAACAAAACACTGTTAGTCGACTATTCCATTCTTTTGTTAAACAGAGAGGGATGCAGATGCCGAACGACTTTAATTCTGCAAACATGTTACCTCACCGCGTAAAGAAAGAAATCTACCTGGAATGCAATGCGATTCTTCTGTAAGAAAATACTGTAAAGAAGCTTTCATCCCCATTAAAACAAAACGAAACGAAAACACACCTATATAAAATCTACTCGACATATAACAACCATTTGCAAATTTAAATCTATAACTTAATTTAATATCTTAATTCTAATAAGAGCTGAATGGCACTATCAAATAGAGCTCAAGAGGAAAAGAACAAATGCGTGTTGACATCAGACCAGTATTGCTCATCATCCGGCCACTTTAAAAGTGCCGGGGAAAACGCATTGTTCTTTGAGACTGTCTGGATGTTCATTGTAAACATTGAAAACTTTCTTCAACCCCTAAATGCGTCTCGGCTCGACCTCCATCCCTAAAACACGAAAGCATGAAGGAATGCTGGCCTTTTGAATAAGACAAGGTCATAAGAGGAAACGGATGAAGAAAAAAACAAACAATAAATCATAAATACAAGGAAATAAATAATGTCGATTTGTGACGAGGAGGGAAAAGGACCAGCAACATTGTTTGATATGTTTGAAACAATGCAAGAGGGCTGTCAGTAGTAGAGCGGAGGACGTGGAGGTGAGCCGGAGGTTACGGGTTGCACAAAAAAGGAAGCTGAGAGCGATCGCTTGCCCTGCCATCCCAAACCAAACAGTAAATGAAGAACTCACATCATAATGGACAAAACACTGTATCCAACAGAACATGATGTCCCTCAGCTGGAAGAAGAAATTACAGAACGACGCCATCCGTTTCTTTGAGAACCCAATCTGAGAATTAAGGAAAGTGCCGTACAAATATTGACTTTATCGTTTTAAGAAACACCCTGCTTATATCTTTTAGCGATGTGGCTGTACATTCAAACCGCACGTCGCAATATTCAGCCACTCGGCTCCCTCCCAGGCACTTAACAAGTACAAAAATTCAACGTTTTGCAGGAGGAGGGAGCGACTGCTTCGCTCGGCACCTGTACAGTCATCTCGTATCAAATCTACAGTTTTCGTAGTTTAGCAGCAAGCGAATCATCCTCTTTTTCTCCCCATTATATATTATTGCCGGCGTTCTGCTTGAATGCAATTGTCTGAGGACGCCCTGAGACACGACCAAGCTATCCCATAATGCTTCGCTTCGATTCGCAGGGCCAGAGACACTCATCTGACAACCATGCACGCCAGAGTTGAATAGCAATAACGGTTCTGTACTCATTAACATAAAACTCGGAGCAGAGAGAAAGATTTTGGCACTTTGCAAACACACCGACCCGGAGGACTACCTCAAAATGTTAGTATACATATTCATTAGCGAAAGAGCAAATAAGAGCGACAAACTCGTATTATGGTTTCACCATATCTATATCTATACGCCATGTTAGGTTTTACCAACATAGCACTCCTTCATATCATAGAGAGGGATGAAAGGATCACAGCGCCCATCTTCAGGGAAAACTAACACTGTTTTTTATTTTTATTTTTTTTGTGTGTCTGCTTATGTCTCATGGATGGAAGCCCAAATATGATGTTTTTTATTTATTTTTTTAAATATACAAAATCGATGAAAAGTGCTTTAAGTGTGAGTCTGACAGGAGTTAAAAATCAGTGCAGTTTCCTCATGGAGAGCAGAAGCACTTGTGGTCCTTTTATCGTGAATTTCAATACTGAGATATGGGCAAAGCAACTTCTGGTACACTTATTTCATGTTTTAGTATTCATAATTTCATCATTTTACTCTGCTGATATCGCCAATTAGTTTCTCATACATTCTTGTCAATGTAAACTAAGAAATGGAAGAAAAAAAAAAAAAGCAAAAATAAATCTTGCACTTCTGTGGTAAATAACTTACAAAATTTAAAAGAAGAAAAACCCTTTGTTTACAGTACCAAAACCCGACTATAATTTTAGACCCCCTTAAAAACCTTATGTCTATAAATAGCTTTACAAATATACATGTTAATTCAAATAAAACTTTTGTTTTGCTTTTTTGAGATTAAATGTTTACATGATCTCAACAGTGTATGCTCACTTGCTCTTAAAATGTCATTATTTCTTTTTTTTTTTTTTAAAGTACACTGCTACAGACTGCAATATGATACATATTTATATCTATATATATTTACAATAAAAACTTTTAAGATACATACAAAGCACACAGTTATATATCTTCTAATTAAATCTCACATCTAGGAGACCTTTCTCTCTTTTCTTATTAAAAAAGGATGAAAAACGTTCTTTGTGAGGAGTGGAGTGGAGAGGAGAGACTGGCCATGGGTTTGATTCTCACTCCAGTCAGATATTGCTGTAAAAACACTTCCTGTCCATGCGTGACAGAACGCTTCAGAACTGTGTTGATCCGTTCTTTTTGTTTCCTGTCCAGCAATTTGTCTTTTTTTTTTTTTTTTTTTGGTAGGCACGGAATGGTTTGTCCCTTCTGACTGCGTCGCGCAAAGGAAAAACAAAACTGGCCGAATACAAAAATAGGAATTCTCTTTTTCGAAGACAAAAAGCTGAATAATGATTTGGAAGAAAAAGAGGAGCTGAAGGACAGGGGCGTAATCTGTCCTTCAGGCCCGTGAAGTCTGAAGCTTCTCGTTGAGCGTTTCATGAGATCCACACTGCGGTGGGAGCCCCGTCTGCACTGCTGCTACATGCCGGTCCCGTGCAGCAAAGCGAAAGGTCCCCACAAACCATCATTCCTGTCGAGGGTCCTTATGTTCTTATGACCCCATTGCTGTGGTGGTGATGTTTAGGGAGGCAGGGCTCGTCAGGTAGGGAGTCGTGAGCAAACACGGAGTCGTCGCCGGAGGAACAGGTGCTGTTGGAGTCCGGACAAGTAGGCGAGTACTGCTCGAACGGCACCGACAGGTCCAGATACTCCTAAACAATCAAATGCACACAAACACACCGAATTGGTTTAGATTTATCAGAGTTGAGGGATTAGTTCTCTTTAAAATGAAAATTACTCAATGATTTACTCACCCTCAAGCCATCCTGTATAAGAGTATAGAGTTATATTAATAATCACCCTGATGCTCCCAAACTGTATGAAGGCAGTGCACGGAAACCACCTGTTTGAAGATCAAATAAGTGCATCCATCCATGATAAATGTTCTCCACACGGCTCCGGGGGGGTTAATAAAGGCCTTCTGAAGTGAAACGATGCGTTCGTGTGAGAAAAATATCCATATTTAACATGTTATAAAGAAAAATAATTAGCTTTCCGGCCAAAAGGGTTCTACTTGCATCTGAAGCGTTACTTAAGCAACGTATATGTAGCACATAATATTGTAGTACGTCATAGTGTAGCGTAATACCAGTAGTACGTGTGACCGTTTGTCTGGAAGCTAGTTATTTTAATTTATAACGTGTAAAATGTGGATATTTTTCTCACACAAACGCATCGTTTCACTTCAGAAGGCCTTTACTAACCCCCTGGAGCCGTGTGGAGAACATTTTTCATGGATGGATGCACTTATTTGAGCTTCAAACAGGTGGTTTCCGTGCACTGCCTTCATACAGCTTGGGAGCATCAGGGTGATTATTAATATTTCTCTGATTGTGCTCGTTTGAAAGAAGAAAGTCTTGCACATCTAGGATGGCTTGAGGGTGAGTAAATCATGGGGTAATTTTCATTTTAAAGTGAACTAATCCTTTACGGTGTTTGGTTTGATGCACAAGAGCTCTTACATCAGTGGAGGTCATGGAAAGAACCCTGTCGTGATCCTCCACAAGCTGTCTGAACGTGGGTCTTTGTGAAGGAACGGCGTGCCAACACTCCCGCATAATCATGTACCTGCACAAATCACATGATCCAAATCAATGTATGCAATTACTCTACAGTGCATGTGTCATGTGCTGCAAAAGTAGCTACCAGTTTCCATCCACCTATTTTAATGGGATATTGCTAAAAATGCGTATAAAAAAATGTATAAAAACCGTCGCTACACACATAAAAAAAAAATTACGTGATTTTGCGCGATGTGACGGCATAACTGGGCTAACTAGGGGACTCATCTCGTTGCATAACATCTGAAATGTTGTGCCGAGATGCCTGAGCAAAATTTGTCTTCAAAGTGGTTTGGTATAATTCCCTCTTAGAACTGTCTTACACGACTGTGTTCCTAAACATATTTAAGATAACATATTTATTGTGCACTCTGAGACGCAAGTAATTTATTAAATACGAAACTTATTATATACAAGATATAATTACAAGATTCTGACTTGCAAAAGCACTATGAATCTCATAGAACTACTAAATAAAACTTCTGAGAGCTCAGATTTGCACCACCTGACTTCTGCAAAGTCATGCGGAAACACCCAAAATGCTAAACAGTTAAACATTTATCTTGTAATATTTTCACTTGACTGTTAATGTGTTAATAATGCAATAATAATTTGAACGTAAATGTAGCTGAAACTAACTAAGATCCTACTAAATAAAATAAGTTAATTAGTAAGGCATTTGCATAACAAGTGTCGTTATTACTGTTTGTTGCATTGTTGTGCATTTGTGAAACTACACAATGTTGCATGCTGTTGTCATAGAAACAATTTTGAGTTTTGAGTAAAATGTCTGGTTTGTTGTATAGTAATTACGACATGGCCTGAACGCTGCAAATATTCTATGTAAGTCAAAAACTTCAATTGAACTGAACCTGAACAATTGCGACTGGTACTACTATTAATTCAAGAATATCTGTCAATAATTCACAAGATATAACAATAAACATTCTGCTAGAATCGCAAATAATCTGCAATAACGGCCTGTTCACACCTAGAACGCCGACTATATTGTCGTCAACAACGTATGATATGCGAGACGAGCTCTTTAAAGCAGGATTGATTTTGATTGGCTGTTAGTGTTTTTATTGTTCATCAGTTGGAAAAGAATTCCAACAATATCATTCCTCTCTGCAGTTATTGTTATAGATGTGATGTGGATTATTCTTTTACATTTAGAATGATTTTAAAACTATATCTTTATTGTTTGCGGTACAGTTATCGTCCTTGGTGTAAATGTGCCTTTAGATTATACAGCTACGGTACATGGTTGTCATATGCTATAATAGACTCGGCAACATTATTTTAAGAGATGAGTAAGCAGCTTTTAAGAGTTTATCTAGATTGAAATACAAAAAAACTCATAAACGCACAGTTCGTGAGTGCAGTTGGCGGGTTTGTCCATTCGATGGCCCTCCTTCAGCAGTTTAAAGAGCTCCTCCACTGGGATACCTGGGTACGGTGAGCCGCCCAGTGTGAAAATCTCCCACAGTAACACCCCGTAAGACCACCTGAGATGCAAGAAGGTCACAGTTCAGTGCAAATATGGGACAACAATCACACATTTACAGTATAGTTCAAAATATAAGTCCAATTGAATGACGGAAGTGTCTAAATAATTGTTAGGCCTGATTGTGCTTGAAATAGTGGCGTAACAATACTCTCACTATCGGTCTGTCTCTCTCTCTGGGGTGTTGATACTTGGCAGATGTGAGAGAGGAGTTTTGTTGGTTCTCACTGAGGCTTATAATGTATGTCTGTGATATGAGACGTGAGTCTATTAAACTACAGCGAGTGTGCGCGCGCACATATGTGTTTGTGGGGGTGTGTTATCACAAGCTGCTCTGTTAACTCAGGACTCTTTTGTTTTGGCCCCATTCCTCCCACGCCACCACTGAGCAGTGCTAATCAAATTAGCCACGCTAAGAGACAACAGGAGCTATGAGCCAGCTAATGCTACCCGGCCAAATACGCACATACACATACACAGTCAGTTAGAAGCCTTATGGGGGCTGAATAATTGGCTCGTCATTATATCACTATCCGTTCATTAGCTTTATGTCGGAGTCAAATCTCATTTACGCCCATCAGCGTGGTGCTCACACACACACACACACAGTGAATGAAAGGCTCACTGCTCATATATCATAGGATAAGTAGAGCCTATAGGCTGAGGGAGACGATATTATTTTATTACTGCTGTCTCAGGCCAGCTGTGATTAAAGAGTATTCAGACATATTGGAAATTGCAGCTCTGTGTACCGGTCTGAGTGTGATGAATGTGTGTTCGGTCTACTGAGAGACAGTGTGCGGTATACTAACATACTAATCAAAACCTGCTGTGCAAGTACACACACTGGTGTGCTAACATATACACGCATGAAATAGCATTCAAAAGTGTTTTTTTTTTTTGTAAGAAATTAATACGTTTATTCAAGGATGCATTAAATTGATCAAAATCGAAAACTTTTGCAATACTTTTAATGTATTTATATTGATCATTGATGGGGGAGGGGGGCAAATACCACAGTTTCCTCAAAAATATTATGACAGCATTGATAATGAGCACCAAATCAGCATATAACTATGGAAGCTTGTTTCCGCCACCAAATTAAAAAAAAAGGTAATTGCGACTTTACATCTCACAATTCTTACTTTATTTTTTTCTCAGAATTGTAATATGTAAACTCACAATCGCATCATTTCTCCTCGGAATTGCGAGCTTGCGAGTCATATATCATAATTCTGAGAAAAACAGACAGAGTAGTGAAATTTAAACTCGCAATTGCGAGTTAAGTCAGAATTGCATGATATACACTCGCATTTCTGACTTTTTTCTCACAATTGCCAGTTTATGTCATGCAATTTTGACTTTATAATTCACAATTCTGACAATTCTGATTCATGACATCAACACGAATTTGTGTTTTTATAGTTTACAAAGAGGATAATGGTATAGTTCTCAAAATTTTGCATTTTTCATTTACCCAAAACGTCGTTGTCATGTAAATGAAAGGCCAAAACGCAGTTGAAAACAGTGATGTATAAATGAACCCCTCAGTCAGTAAGTTATTACCGCTCTGATGAATTAAGTGATTAAATGCATCGTTACAGTCATTAGCTGCTTCAAACTGATTACTTGCGGATTAGTGAGTCTTTTTGACAAATTCATTATAAGAACTCCTTTAGAATTGTATGTATGTTTATTGTTGAATATGTATTGTTTATAGTTGAATACAGCCACCAAAGCCACCACAACAGCTGACTTTAATTTATCAGTTCTTAGCCTTTTTTACGCATTACATTTGAATCAATTTTTTTTTTTTTTCATGTTTCAAATATCCGTGCAGGAAATGAGATCACACTTTTTTTGATGCTATTGTTGCAGTGTTATGATGTTCACATGCATTCCTTTACCGCTTGATGAACTTTATGAACAGATGGCATAAAGTGATGAAGGGAAAAAGAGAAGGCATGCATGGCAATGTAAACTCACACATCACTCTGGTGCGTGTAGACACGGTCGAACAGTGCTTCTGGTGCCATCCATTTGACGGGGAGACGACCCTGAAAGGACACAGATCAGTCAGAACAACAGCGGTGCTGACCCAGCAAGACACACAGACGCCCAACGAACATCAACAGGCCTGCAGCTTAATCTCCTACTGTCCTTTCTAATATAAATACACTTCAGCAGTTCACATTAATATCGTACCATTCCCCAATGTGCTCTAATCTCCAACTGTCCCATCGAATATTCAAATACTTCACCAACCCCACCCCACATCTAAATCTCACCATCACAACACATGCCATCTATTTTACCAGTGTTAGAAAGCTTGTTTGATCTTGCTACAAGCTACTATAAACTAATTTAAGGTAGTTAAACTACTTCCATTCTATATAGTAGATGGAAAACGGTAGTATATCCGAATTCATTGTTGCTGTGGCGCCCGGGGAGTGATTGGGGGGGTTAGGTGTCTTGCTCAAGGGCACCTCAGTTATGGTTAATGAGAGGGGAAGAGAGCACCCATTCATTCACTCGAACCAGCAACCTTCGGGTTACAAGTCCGAAGTCTAACCATGAGGCCATAACTGCCCGGATTGATTTGTGAATGGCAGTGAAGTGACACAACTGACACATATGTCACATGACAATGACAACAAAGCACATGTAGTACATCTGAATTTCATTCGTGCTACACGCATTAATAACATAGAATGTACTGTTTTTTTTAATGTTTGTAGGTTTCAAACCAGTATATATAGTATGCAATTTTGGACACAGTTCAAGTGTTTTTACCATAGTTAAGGTAATGCCATGCTACTGAAAATGTAGTGAATTTAGCAACAATGCTAGCCTTAGTTAGTTACATCCCAATAGTGCATAGTGGGCCAGGTAAACCGTGATGTGTTCAATACCGTCCAGTCCTCTCCAATACCCACAAATTCTTAATACCAGCTCCAGACCTCAATAAAAAGTTCATCCGTTTATGACAACGCACCATCAAAAGTTCCTGAACATGCACACACTCATTCGACACCTACAGGCTTAAGGTCTGAAATACAGTGCGTAACCACATCTCTGTGCTTCAATCCAATGCCACCCAAGAGCGCTATCCTTCAAGCATTCTGAGATTGATAATCAGTGTCGACTTACGTTGGTGGTCTTCTTGTAGTAGTCAATGTTGTGCACGTCTCTAGCCAGGCCGAAGTCAGCGATCTTCATCACGTTGTCCTCGGTAACCAGAACATTCCGGGCCGCGAGGTCCCTATGGATACACTGGCAACACAAACAGAAAGAGGCCCATCCTTTATGCACAAGTCTGATAAATACACATTATGACTTACACGCTTGGAAAATAATAACTGGCAGCATTTATAAACTTTATAAACATTCCAAGCTGCTTAAATTATTTCTATTCGAATGAGTTTACAAACCAAGATAAGTCGATGTGTTACCTTCTTTGAGGCCAGGTACTCCATTCCCCTGGCGACCTGATAGGCGCAGGACACCAGGTCTTTAAATGTCAGCGTTTCATTTGGGATCTTACAGGTGTCAAATGAGTAGTCCATCCCAGGAGGCCTTCTTGCCCGCAAGTATTCCCTAAGATTCCCTTTAGAGGCGTATTCCACCAGCACATACAGAGGACCTGTATGAGCACAGTCAGAAACAATTCAGTCGGGAAATCAAAGCCAAGCATCAAAGCTGTGATCTCATGTGTGTGCGTGCGTGCACTGACCGTCTTGCGTACACGCTCCTAGCAAGTTGATGATGTTCTTGTGTTTTCCAATCATCTTCATCATCTCCATTTCAGACACAAGGTCTGACAGGTCCTTATCTGTGCCATCATCTAAGAAAACGGTAGCAAATAGTAATATTGTGACATATTATTACAATATTTCTATTTTAATTTTATTAATTTATTCCTGTGATCGAAGCTGAATTTTCAGCATCATTACTCCAGTGTTTAGTGTCACATGATCCTTCAGAAATCATTCTAATATGCTGATTTGCTGCTCAAGAAACATTTCTGATTATTATCAATGTTGAAAACAGTTGTGCTGTTTAATATTTTTTAGAATCTGTGGTACATTTTTTTTTTTTTCAGGATTCTTTGATGATGATGAAGTTCTAAATAAAATTATAAATAGAAATCTTTTGTAACATTATAAACATCTTTACTGTCACTTTTGATCAATTTAATGCATCCTTGCAGAACAAAAGTATTCATTTCTTTTACAAAAAAAATAAAAAAAATAAACTTAAGATTCGTAAAGGAAATGTGACCTGGCAATGATGTTTTGAGACATTCAACCATAATTCAAGTCAGCTGATCGATTTCTTATACAGTAAAAACATACGTTATGCAGTGCTTGACATTAACTTCACTTAAGTCACTAGCAACTCAGCATTTTCACTAGCAACAATTTTGACATCAGTTCCTTGGTAAAAAAAAACTGCCATGTAGATATGTTTAATATTATCTCATAATTTGGCAGCAGGTTTAATAGGCTGCTGTCACTTTAAGACCTGATGCACAGATGCAATATACTGTTACACAAGCGTTTTCTTTCTCAACTGTTTACGTTCACTTAAAACATAACTGACTGTGTTGACGTGAATACGCGCCAAGACTGGCATTTTGACATTATTTTGTGTGCATTTGACTGTTTAAGTGCAATAAGCAGCGAAAAAGAACTCAATTTAATAATGAGAGGCAGCTTCATGTGCGCTCACTTTTGGTGTAAGCACAAAATCTGCGGGAATTAGTAAAAGAAATGGGTATTGAAAGCGTTTCAGAAAATTCAGTTTCGATGCATTGAAAAAAATCGGTATTTCAGACAAACTACATTGAAAAATGTATGTATTATACAATTCAATCCGCCAAAGTGGCTAGTAGGAACATTTGGCGGGTGCTAATGTCAAGCCCTGATGTTATACATAAAACATACATATAATGCAATGCTTTACAGCATCTGAACACGCTCACCTTTGAGCATCTTGACAGCAACAGTGAGAGGTTTGTTGGGTTTCTCTTTGTCAATCCCAATGGCTTCAGCCATTACCACCTGCCCAAAGCAGCCCTCTCCCAACGGTTTTCCCAGCGTCAGTCTGTAACCAAATCATCATTTACAGTGAACAAGGAACAAACAATTTGCTTTTACTAAAACTCTCTGGTCATTTGATGTTTGCTTCAGCTTGTAACTCACTTTGTTCGTGGAAATTCCCACTTGGGGTCAGAGGGCAGTTCAAGCTCAGAAACGTTGGGCAGCATCGGCCCATCGCTGGATGACAGGCGGGCGATCCGGACCAATGGGGTGTTTGAATTCATGGAAGAGTTCGATTCCAAGGACACCTGCTTGGGTAAAGAATAAAAACAGCATGTTATTGTCCCTGAAAGAGAAAAAGATAGTGAGAGTAAGAACAAGAAAGAGAGAGAGGGGAAGAATCAAGATGTCTATTTTAAGAAGATCATCTACTCAAGTGTTGTTGCACACAGAAACATGGTGTCTGTTCCTGTGAGGAGTGCTCCTGAGAGAGAGAAAGGTTTGTAGCTGTAAGATCTCCATGTAATGGACCACAGAAGAGTGTGTGAAGCAGTATTTCCCTGCTGCCAAGCACACACACACAGCTACAATCTTTTTTTAAGAAGATTTTAGCTGTGAAGCGAGTTTTTGCTGTTGTTTTGTATCTGAACGGGTGCTTGGGAGCCACTAACTCATCTACCCTCTTTCTTACATTTGATGCACAGAGATAAGGTTAGGTCGTGTGTCCACCAAAGCGTTTTTAGCCAGCTGAAAATGCTAGGCGCCCAGCTGAAAATACCTAGCTGGGGGAATTTGAGTGCTTCGGCAGCAGGGTTGCCAGGTTTTTACAACAGCACTGCCCAATTGCTACTCAAAACTAGCCCAATCGGTCTTCCGGTAAAACTCGCATTTTGGCGGGTAAATCCGTGTTTTTTTTGGCTGGGTTCCTCTGGTAAAATTAGCATTCCAGGGGCTAAATATTGTTTTTGGGGTTCCTTACAACCCGTGGACATGAAAAACAACCCCCGGCAACACTGTTAAAGTAGCACAGTTCCACGGCAAAACCGCGGACTTGGCAACACTTTTCGGCAGAGTTTTTTGTGTTTTTCTGTTTTTTTTTGTTTTTTATCAGTTGAGATGCTTTCTTTGCTATGATGCAAAATATCCGAGAAATTGTTACACGTATCTCATGTCACATATAGTTTGTTTCTGTATTGTTTCTATATATAAATGTCTATACAGTGTAAAGTATTTGCTCTGGCCAAGGGTTGCCAGGCTTTCACAGCAAAACCCACCCAGTTGCTACTACACTAGCCCAATCGTGTTTTGGTGGTATGTCCCCCAGTAAAATTCGCCTTCCGGTGGGTAAAATGTGCTTTTTGGCGGGGTTCCCCAAATAAAATTTGCAGGGCCTAAATATCATGTTATTTGGGGTCGCTTCAACCAGCGGACAAGGCAACACTGGCTCTGGGCTTGTTTGAAATTATTTTTGTTCCGTTATTATTGTTGTTGTCATCTGTTGACGTTGTACAAGCAGAATATGGGGGTTGGTCGGTGTAGTATTTGTCCCGCCCCCTCCTCCACTGTGATTGGACGGCTGGGTAAAAAGTGAAAAAGTTTTACCCAAAGTTGGACTCTCAACGCTCGTTCTGCTCCTGGCATTTTAAAAACGTGGCAAAAACAATTGAAAAAATGAGCTACCCATGCATTATCATAATATAAATTTGCATATCGAATTGTGATTGATTTTCTTTCTTTATTCAATTTGCATCTCTTTAGCCATCTGTAACTGTCTTTGCATAAGAATTAACAAAGTGATGAATGTCATGAGAACGACAAATGCGTAAGTTTGCTTATAACTGGAGGACTGTGCTTTTAGTTCCTTGCAAGCATGTCTATTTCCTTTAGGAAATGCAAATCAATGTAGACTTTCATGAGACACTGAGAAAGCATGTCAGCAGCAGGAAGATCAAACTGTCTGACAATGATATCTCAATATTTTCTAAAACCAGAACTAGCTCAAAATACACACCTACACAGACACTTGAAGAAAAGAAAAAAACACTGCAACATGATTATGTAGCTTGAGTTGATTCCAGCGTGACATTGTCAGACTTTGATTACTGGAAATAACTTGAGGGAAAAAGAAGAAGAGATGGAGAGAGCGACAGAGATTAGAGAGACAGTGTTTCAGCTGCAGCTGCTGCGATTTAAAATGTTTAAAACAACTGAGAGAGAGCGAGTTTCACCAGGAGAGAAACGTGATCTAAACCCTGGCAGTCACCAGGAGAGCATGAATATCCCTCTGCCACATCGCATCCACAATACGTCTTCATACACACAAATAGCGTAAACACTATAAAAGTGTGACAATTATGCATTCATGGCAATTCAGAGGGGACATAAAGAGAAAGAAAGAGAAATGGGCTGATCAAATCTTGTATCTACTTTCTGTTACCTGTCTCTTGAGGGGGAACTTGGACAGTTTTTGAACGGGCGGCGCGGGGAGAGTCTTCTGCGTGTTCATCCGCATACGGCAGAGGATAATGATGACCATGGTGAGGATGAAGAGCACGCAGCCCGTCACGTAGATGAGAATGTCCGCGTAGTCATCCTCTCTGTCCATCTCCACCGCTGGCACAGAACACATGAGTGTTTAGACGTGTGCAATGACATTATGAGAAAATGTACCAATGTGTTGCACTATAGGTGAAACTATGACTGTTGTGAACGGTAGTGAAGCCACCGACGCTGTAGTCAATGACATCGTGATTATTGTAGAACATACGGACACGCATTCATACTACAATATATAGAATGTGCTTTTTAAATGGTTGTACTTATTCAAAAGAAGTGCCTGCTGAAGAGCGTATGCGATTTCTGACAGCCATTGATTGAAACGGTTTAAAATGGCCCACTGTTTTCTGGGTCCAAAATGAGCACAAATCCAAGCACAATTATTAGGGACTGCAATATAATTTGTATCTTAAATTGAATTATGATAGTCTGACCCTCATTGATGTAAGCAATGGAAACGAGTCAAAGACGTGCATAACTTTTCCTCCGTGGAAAATTTCCCAACAGAGGTTTATCTGGGATGCTGTTTCAACAGCTAGATGTGGTGACACATACATGGAATATAAAATCGCCGCCGCGAAAAAAATTATAATATGAACAGCTGAAGGCTAATTAGAAATCTTTATGGCCAATCAACTTTCTCAATTCATCCACCTGTGAACATTTTGGACCCGGTTTATTTCTAATACATATAACGTCAGTTTATCAACTTGAGTAAAACACTAAACCCAACATAAATTGGCCACTAACTACAGCCTCAAGACTTTCATTTAAAAACTAAGAGTAACTTTAGAAAAAAGCCCCACTAATGGTTAGATTAGAGATCATCTTAAGTCAATCATTTGTTTGTTCGAAGTTATGAAGCAGAAAGCCTGCAGTTAATTTACAGCAACCTTGCAAACTAATTACCATGCTATTGCGCCCCCATGCAGGTAAAAACATCCCATAATGTCGCTCTCTCCGGGAGGCTTATTTGGCACTTGTGTGATGAGCCCCGCGATGGAGTTCAGTGGCTCTACACGAGGCGAGCGATTTTAATTACAGCAGCAGAACGGAGAGCTGGATAACAGGATGAGCGCGGAGGAAGTAAGAATTAATGAATCGGGCCTCCCAGATACTGGGACTGTGTGCCATCAGTAAATACTCCAGTAAACACGACAAGCACGTGAGCGTGTGTGTTATCGAGTGGAAACAGTCTATGAGAAAAACCCAAAGACTGTCATGTTGAAATCTAAAAACAATTACGAACTAGGTTGTTCCCCAGAGCACTTTAGTCCTGGTGGCATATTTAATTTGACATGAATAAAATCTATGCTGCCATGATTAAGCTCCATGGAGATTGTCATTGAAAACATTTCAACAACATTTTTTTTCTGCAAAACTACACTCTAGGCTGGGTTAAAAACAACCCAAGTTGGGTTGAAACCCAGCGAATGGGTTAAATGTTTGTCCAACCTGCTGGGTAGTTTTATTTAACTCAACTACTTTTTAAAAAATGTGTGCGTTTGGAAATTAGTATACATTGATGTTTAATGAATGAATTAATAATAATTAAATAATAAACAACTATTAAATTGCTTATTAATAAATGTTCACCTTTTGATTAGAATTGTAAGTATGTCTGATTTTTAATTAATTTTGGGTACATTTTAAGCCACCCATGTAGTAATTTTTAAACAATCGTTAAATCAAAAGGGTTAAATCAAAGTACGTGGGGCAAGCATTAAAACAACCCAGTCGCTGGGTTTGTCCTTTTTCAATGCAACGACGGTCATTTTAACCCAGCATTTTTTTAGAATGTATGAATAAAACATGCAAAGACAATAGACAAAACAAGAAGTATAGAGATTTGGGAAGAAAGGAGTGAAAAGAAACCCCAGAGAGTGAAACTAGTATACCTGGTAACACTGTAAGCCAAGCAGAGTGATGGTTATAGCCAATCGAGTTCCCTGCCAGACAAGTGTATTGCCCCGCATCCTCAAAAGACACATTGGTCAGGTAAAGAATCTCCAGCTCTTTATCCGTGGTATTTATTCCCGCAGTCTGGAAAGGTATAGAGAGATGGGGAGAGAGAAAGACAGATGTGTAAAGCACAACCCTTGAGAAAGGAACAGTACCCAGCACCGGGAGGAAGATCTGAACAAGAGAAGTTCAGTTAACCCATCACCAATAACCCAGAGATCCCACAGTCCTGCTTATGAGGAGATGACCTAGAAGCAAAGTAAAACGCCCCATCAGCAGCAGCAGCGGGTCACAATAGTTCTCATCCATAACGTCTGTTTGACGTGCAAAGAAAACATAAAAAGAGCTGGGAAGAATATTACCAGCTTTAAGCATAATTTAACCTCTCACTAGATAAAAGTGTGTCCCAATACTCTCGAGCAGTAGGGTATATGAGAAAATCAATAAGAATGTCATGTGGCACAGTCTCGGCTCCTACTAAATATGCCCTTGTTGCATTGATTGGGGAAGAAGAAGAAGCGAGCATTTAAATGAAGCAGACATACACTCGCCTTACATAACAAGTCCTTGAATCAGGTCACCTTATTTATCGTGTGAGACATGAACGAGAAGAGCAGTGAGAAATAGAGAGAGTTTAGAGGAGTTTGACTCTACGCCACCAAAGTCTTGATTGACAGCGGCTGTTTGGAGAGAGATTTACCTGACTGGGACACTGTGAGCCAGAACGTATTCTCTGAAATGCCTAAAAAGTTGTGGGCTCGGCACCAGTACTGGCCTGCATCTTTTTCTGACACATTATACAGAGTCAGCGTATCGTGGGCCTCTTTTACATTACTGACAAAACTCTGCAGAGACACACACACACACACTTTGTCAGAGGCGAGCACACACTTAATGATTTAAAATACCCCAGCTGCTTGATCTACCACTGTTTTTAAGATACTGATACGATTTCATATTCACAAAACAGTTGCGCCGCTCTGTTATTTCAGTAAAAAAATCGTATTCACTAACCACCCACAATCCAGTTTAAACTGGTGAAAAAATTATGGTTCCAAAAGGGATGGTGATGGTAAAGAAGAACCATTTTTGGTTGTCCAAAGAACCTTTCAGTTCTTAAAAGATCCATTTTTTTTCCTTTGCGTAAAGAACATTTTAATGATCTAATGAACATTTCTCTGGATGTTAAAGGTTCTTAAAAGTACCTTTTTATAGTTTAAATCAAATGAAGTTGAAATATAATTTGAACATAAACTGCAGGAAATCAGATTTACTGAATAAACATTTTTATTGAATTTTTTAATTTTCAAAAAACATTCAAAGTTTGTCTTGGAAAATGTTTTGTTTTCCTTGCTAAAAATCAAAAAATAATTTCTTTGTCTTGAAGTCAAATTCAAATTTCAATTACACTTCCTGTTAGTGACCTCAGTTCAAACACAGGAATTGAACTGCACTTAAATTCTGAAGAATTTATTCGGGAATGGTGCATGTCGCTATGTGCCATGACTCATTATACTAAAATAAAGTGTTTATATTAAGTCATTGTCATTCTTTTCAGCACAAACACATCCTCTTTCATATAAATGAGGCTTACTATAGATAGATTTTCAAAACTTAAACAAAATTAACTTTACACTATTAAGACTGAAGGAAAGCAACAGGACTTTACTGTTAACAGATTTGTGTAATCCCTTGTAATCAGGAGCAGAACTCTTTGTTTAAACCTAAAAAAGATTGCATGAGAGGAGGAACAAGCTCAGGAAATGTTGCAAGCTGGATTGAAACTCGTTTCCCCTGCATTGGCGCCACAGCTCAACGCGCTAACTGTTGGCCTCTGATGTCACTGTATGTTATAATTAAACGCTTAAATATTGTCTTTAGCCCCTTGGTCCACACATATCCGTTTCTGTATTTCTTCCAGACGCCTCATTTGCTTTATTCTCTGTTTCCGATCTTTCCCTTGATCGCAGGCGTTGCGCCACACATGATCTGTCGCTCAGCACTCTCGGTCTGGGAGTGCTGGGGAAGGCTTTAGAGGGTGCGCAGATGAGACTGCGGGGAAGGGAAAAGCCGGCGCGCGGCTCCCAGTAAAATACTGTTTCAATTATGTGGGAGTCTAAAATAGCGTGGCGGTCTGGCCAGCCGACGCACTCCCCTCCTCTGCCTGCTGACTCGGCCCTTCCCTCGCTTTCCGCACTCATTTTTTCCATGGCTTTTTCGGGAGCCTCTTCCCTCTTTCCCTCCCTCCTTCTCTGAAGAGAGAGTGGGGCAGCACAGCTAATGGCTGTCTCCCTGCGCGACGCCACCGCGGCGGTTAGCTTAGCCCAAAACAGATGTCTGCCTCCTCTCTCACTCCTCTGAGAGAAAAAAGAGAGCGAGAGACCCCTAATTCTCCAGTTGCAGAGCATATAGTGAGATGCTAACATGGGTGGGATTAGGAGTTTGAGGGAGGTGCTCTAGGAGTCACTCAAAGCTCACATGAGACTTAATATGTGGTTTAATTTAAGCTGCACTTGGACACATTTTGAAAATGCCTTCAATGCCTTCAACAATGTAGGACTATTCTAACAAGCAAAACCTAACAATGTTTTCATAATAAAGAAATAAATTTTACTGTTGTTAGTTTCACTCAAAGCGTGCTTGTTCACATGACTTAAAAACTCATGTAACTACATGAACTAAATTTAACTGAGTTGTTTCTACTAAAAATGAGCATTGTCAGCTTTACTTAAATTAAGTTTGGTCAAATAGCAAATAGTTAATTTAATAAGGTAAATTAAGTCAATAAATGTGTTCATCCAATATAACATTATTAAGTAAACTGCACATATAAAATATTATGTACCAGTGACAAATTCAAATGATTTGTATTTACTTAGAGAAATTTTGTCAGCTTTACTTGAATTTCTTTTTTTCATACTACTAACCTGTTATTTGCACAAATTACTCAATATAGCTGCATGGAACCAGTTGACGCTGCTTTTTTAAGTAAATTCTACAACTAATTTTTTTGAGTGTACAATCCGAAATTTTAACCATTGAAACAGAAATCAGAATTATCATGGTATTAATAAAAAGACACAAAATGTTCATAATAAAAGTATTTGACATGCAAAACAGAAAACAAAGTGTTCATTCATGAATTCTTCTGATGTGCCCATATAGATGACTGTACCTTAAGGATGTTGACGTAGGGGGCGCCATTGGGCCCGTACTGGCTTCCATTCACCTCAATGTGTTTGAGCCACTGGATGTGTGGCTGAGCATCACTGTACACCTTACACTGGAACTCGACGTCACTGCCAACCACCACTGTCTGATTGGCCGGGAGTCCCGCCTGAAGGATGGGCCGGTGAGGAGAGCGTTCTGATTGGACAAGAGATGGGGGCAGTCAGATATGAAGGTACGTTTAAGTTAAATGTTGAACGTATGTGTGTTGCGTGTTCATACCCAGCACGTCGAGTTGGTAAGTATGTCTGATTGTCCCGTATTTGTTCTGCACCACACACGTGTAGTTCCCTCGGTCAGATGGAACGGCGCTCTCCATGACCAAACTCCACTGTTGATGCCTCAACTAGAGAGCAAGGACGAGACAGACAGAGAGAGTTTTATTCATAAAGTAGGTCATTTCATAAGAGGTCCACTTGAATCCTTCCTCAGGTCTTTCTGTTTGCTGAAGAAAAGCAGGTGCTAAATTCTCTGTGTCTGTGTAATGTAATGAGTAAGATCCACTGTGCTGATGAATCTGAATTGAATTAGAATTAAGGAACCAAACAGAAGGCAGAATTGAATTTAAATGAATGCAAATTATTAAATCAGAATTTTTTACTAGAAACATATTAAGTCTATATTATAAGATAGACATGATCCCATATTAAGATAGATAGATAGGTCTACTTTTGTGTTTCGCAGGAAAAAAGCATACAGGTTGAGAACAACATGAGGATGATTAAATAATCACAGACTTTATTTATTTATTTTTGGAATTCCTTTAACATCATCAGATGTGGAATATGTGGAGATGTGTCACAAAGTTTCCTTCACCTCACACACACGCATATACATCCATTCATTCATAGAGCACATTCTTAATTGCATATAGCTTTCTCTCTCTCTCTCTCTCTGCCTCTCTCTGTTTCTCTTGCGCTCTGTCTCTTTCTCATTCCTTCTCTACACACTTCGAAAGTCTGAGTGGAAAAAAATGTAACTGTGTAAATATTATGGGCTGTGTTTTTGAACAGTTGCATGGTAACACTGCCTGAGAGGGCAACAAGCACATAGGCAAACACACATGCCTAAGAAAGTTGGCAGTGGTGCCTGTGCCCCCTGCACTCCTCCTCCCCTTGTCTTCTGGATCCTCACCTCCTCTCGGCTCGCTCTCACTCAGTGAGGCTTTGGTGTTTGTTGATTGACATGCTGCTCGGTATTAGTGTCTGACAGTAGTTGACATACATGTCCATTGACGAGATTTAGGTTCAAATGAATGTAAACGTATATGGGAAAGTACAGTATATTGTATGTCCTGTAACTAGTACGCACCTTTCTGTTACTTAGTTCATTTAAATGATCCTGCGTTGAGACAAATTAATTTTTAAAAAAATCTCAATAGGTCATAAAGACTACCTACTACTACTACTATTAAAAGAACAAGCAAAATGCTGTTCAAATTGTTTTAAATGAAATAAACGTCCATAATTGTTGCTAAATGGTATTTAGAAGGGCTTCAGTCCACCTAAAATAATCTGAAATTAACTCTAAATTAACCCATAAAATCTGTGATTATATTATATTATATTCCATGGTCATTAAGCTGTGACCCATTTTTTTAGGAATTTGACTTTATTAGGAATTTGTTATATATAATTAGCATGTACAAATTTGAATAAATTCTGATGCGTTTGCATTTAAAAAAAAATGTAAATTAAAAAATTTATTAAAAATAAATGGTTGACACACACATAAATTGTGAATATGACTAATACTGGTGACTAAACAGTATAAAGGTAAGGCTATTATATAGCAGTGCCAAACTAGTTTTTGCTAGTGCAATAAAGTTATTAAGTTGGTATGAGCCAAAGTGAAAATAAAGAGTCATTTTTGGGGTTACGGAAACAACAATTACCGTAGTAAATTCACAATACTAAAATGATGAAACATAAACTGCTTCTGGCGAACAGAATGAAAATATCTGCATGCAAATCCTTCCCAGCTAACACATTTGTAATTTATTGTTACTTTTTGATAATTTCATGACTTACAAATTGACAAAATTGCTAAGATGTTGAATGCTCGTAATTTATTTTCTGCTTATTCATAATATACAGCACTCTTTGTACAATTGAAGAGTGTGGCGTCGAGGACAGTATAACGGCTGACAGGACAGGAAAGTTTGTTTTTCTAAGTCTGAGAGACTTTTTATTTCGCAAAAAATTACGAAAATAACGTTAGAATAATGACACTGACATATAGTCAGATATTTCATCTGATGGCAGATACTGAATCAGGCAACGCATTTTGTCTCGGTCAACTGCGTCTGACAGAAGAGTCAACAGCTTTCATGCACGTCTTTCAAAATATTAAGTATTGCATCATCAAAATAAAACACAGAATTATGTTTGCTGTTGTTTCTTTGACTGCACACTCAGTGGCCCACTCAAAACTTTGGACTAAAGGCAAGAAATATTCCTCTCAGGTGCATCAGCTCAAGCCGAGTCCCCTTGGACTGAAATCCTACACTCGCCTTGTTAACTTCCCAAAAGTATTTAATATCAGCTACCTATGTGCAATGGGAGTATAAGAGAGCAAGAGTTTCATTTAGGACCTTATCTTACTTGACATTGACATTTTGTGTGTATGTGTGTAAGACATTTATCTCAATGTGTCTGCTGAAAAGAAATTCTGTGAAGAATTCTCAGCTGTTTCTCAATCTACCCGAGCTCTTTATCCAGAGGGAACGGGAGGAGAGGGTTAGTACATTTATCCCATCCTTCATCAAAAGATAAGAGCTGAAAAGTGTCATGCTGTACCCTGCTGATTCAGATACAGAAAAAAACAGCACGAGAAAGGCCCAAGCCAAGGTCCGATAATCAGTCGAAAAGCGCTGCTTAAATTCCTCCCGGCATTACGCCGTTAACATATTAAGCCTCTTTAACTCTGATGTCAGACTGGGGTTAGGAGTTAAAACCAGTGAGGTGGCTATACATTCGGTTCAACTGAATGGCGACAGAACTGCAGAGAATATTGGGAGTAAAGGGACTCAGGAGGTGCCGAGAAGCTCATGTCTCTCTTGAGTACGTGTGTGTGTGTGTGTTTGTGTTTGTATGTGTATGTCCAGAATTTATGGCTGTGTCAAAATAGTGCGGGCTCGTTCCGACAGTGGTGCTGTTTAATTTGACCCACAGAGACAGGAAGCAAAAAAAACAATTGACCCCAGGGCTAGTCATTAAAACGACAAAACTGTTTCTCTATCTCGCTGTCAATGGAAAGTGGCACAGTCTTCCTGGAAATAGCATGTTTCACCATTAAAAGAAGCCATCGATATTGTACAGAAGGCCCAGGTCATCGTGATTTTGCTAAGACATGTTCCTGGATCAACGACTTTCCTGTCCGAAAATTAAGTGTCAACTCTATCTCTAAACCTAACCATAAGTTTTCCCTAAAATCAGAACTAAATTATAGGTGAATAACACCAAACCCTGGTTGTAAGCCTAAACTTGACATAAACTTGTCCCACAAATCTGATTGGTTGATTGGAATGTTGATACAGGAACATGTACTTGGAGAAATCACATTCACTGCAGGAGCCCAGAATCATACGATCGCTCATGTAAAAGTCTGCTTTTAAAATGAACTACAGGGCGGACCCCAAGCACAAAGGCATAAACATGGCTTTTCCACATTATCGTCACTTAACAACTATTACCACTTAAAGTTGAAGTTTATCTAGCGGCCACTAGTGGCAGCAAACTGAATTGGGAAAAGTAAAAATTCCAAACAGGTTTCCCAAACAAATTTCTAAGTTTTGTTTGTTTTGTTTGTGCCCAACATGTAACTTACTCACCCTCAAGCTATCCTAGGTGTTTATGACTTACTTCTTTCAGCCAAACATAATCAGAGTTTTACTAGAAAATATCCTGCCTTATCCTTTTTTAACGTCCGGCCACACTTTCATGAGAGAGTCGAGTTCCGGTGTATGACAGGAGAAGCGTAAGCTTAGGTGAGAGTAGACGCCTATAAGGCTGGGCAGCAAAGTCAAGCTCTTCTGACATTTCTCTTTAAAAATTCTCATTTTAGACTTCTAATTCATGACTGGTGTTTGTTTTGCTCCATCCTCTGTGCTTCAGCGTTCATCAATACGTCATGCATCAGGTCAAAGTTCCTTCTTCCGGCAGTTTAGTTTAAAAAGTAATAAATATGGATATTTTTCTTTAAAAAAAAATGCATCATTTGCTTCAGAAGGCCTTTATTAACCTCCTGGAGCCATATGGATTACTTTTAAGATGGATGAGCTTTTTTGGGCTTCAAAATCTTGGGCATCATTCACTCCCATAATGAAGCTGGGAAGAGTCAGGATATTTTTTTTAATATAACTCTGATTATGTTTTGCTGAAAGAAGAAAGACATGGACACCTGGGATGGCTTGGGGGTGTGTAAATTATGGGATAATTTTCCTTTTTGGGTAAACTATCCCTTTAAGCAGGTTTGCTAAACATACATGAGCAGAATTTGTATATTCGTAATCTTATTTATCTGTATTTTTAATAATAATAAATATTTGAGTAATCTATATGTATTTTTCTACACTTCTATTATCGTGGTATCAACTGTCAACTGACAACAACTGGTCAATTTTTATCAGAATTACAGCAATTCACGTGATCAGGAACATCACTAAATTACACACTTGACCTTTAAACATATTTTTACACAAATGAATAACTAATTGCACCCAAGCACTCAATAAAGACATATACTGCTGTTGCTTTCAGACAAAAGGCACATTTGTCGGTGGATTAGAGATTCAGCATTTCATTACTGATGCTCCAAGCATGTAGAATTTAAAGCGCCGGTGGTCCCACAGAGAACTGCGACCGAAATTGAGTCATCTCTCGGAGGACGTAACAGTCTTTCTTCACTCGCTCGTCAATTGAGCTGTTGAATATGTTGCGAGCTGCGAGCACTCTCAAATGCAGCGTTTTCACAAAACGCCAGTGTGTATGTGTGCGTGAGGTGTGACTAACCCACAGTGCCACAGATTAGCATTCTAACAATGCGACTTCGGCTGCCATATGTGAGCATGACAAAAGCCACGCCTCCCCCTGTCAATCAAGACCTCTAAATCGCCACGGCAACACCCTCTCGGAACCTCCCCCTTCTGATGACTCAATAGAGAGGTGACCTCTGACCTTAGAACCCTTAGAAAAGTGTCTGAGGTGTGTGTGTCTGTTTGTGTTAATGTGTGTGTGGCTGTTTGAAGGGGAAAGCTGTGGGAAAGTCAACTGTCTAAACAAAGCAATGGATAGTTTCAAACAATGAGAGTACGGCATGTGACTCATTTTCCTGCATTTAAAACTCACTCTGCAATCTTAACGCATTTAGTCGGCAATTAACGTCGCCAGAGAGGTAGTCAAACTTACGAACGGCTCCAGTGCCAATAGAAACATAATCGCAGCATTATTGTTCCCCTTGCCATGCAGAAAAGAGCTTTTAGACGGAATATGCCGATCGCCTAGGGAGCTCCTCGTGTTTAATTTCGCATGACGCTCTGCGTTTTAACACACCGTTGAGTGCGTTATCAAGCCATCAGGCCTGTCATAGTCACACACACAAGGGGAGCACACATACATACACTTACATATAAGAGCTGTGACTTTTAGCCTTGGTCTTAATAGAGACAGAAGACATTTAGTGTGAGCTGTCAAGTCCCTGTGTATGTGTGTGTTAAATAAAGCTATTATGATGCTGTCAGACATCTCTATGCCAACAGAGACTGTGCTGATGTGGAGGGCAGGTCTGGTATAAAGGATGACCCTGGGTCAGTGCGGACCCCTGGTGTGTGTATACGTGTGTGTTTTTGAAAGGGCGGCATGGCCACTCTATGGCCATGGAGAGGTGGAGAGGTCAATGTTTTGTTTCTAAATGTCTCTCTTAAGAGACGCTGGTTATATTCTATGTAACAGGTCAATGCAAAGCATGGCTGTGTTAAAGAATCTCAATGTATGAATGCGTTTGTGTGCAAAAAGAAGTCACCGCGAAGATCCATGGTTTTTCTCTTTAAATTTTGTCAATTTAGAAACAATGAGGAAATTGTTGTCATGCAGTTGTATATACAGCTATAATGTGAATGTGGATAGTGTCAGAAGAAATTGATGAGAAATACTTGATTTCTTATTAAGACTTTCATATCTTGGCAAATCTAGTAAAAACGACTGCAGTTCGAGATCTCTGAAACTCTGTAGGAGATGTGTGAAATTTCTGTTAATGTGTTTAGTAAAAGTCTCAGTTCGTTCTCAATGCTATCTAAAAGACACAATTGAGATACTGAAGAGAATCTAATTTTGGATTTATTTTACTATGAGTAAAATGTGTGCCTCTTAAAGAGATAGTTCACCCATAAATGAAAATGATCCCATAATTTACTCACCCTCAAGCCATCTGCCGGAAGCTAGTTATTTTAGTTTCAAATATGGATATATTTCTTACAAAAACCCATTGAATCACTTTATTTTTCACTTAAAGGCCTTTATTAACCCCCTGGAGAAATATGGATTACTTTTATGATGGATGGAAACATTTTTGGGCTTCAAAACCTTAGGCACCATTCACCCCCATTATGAAGCTGGGAAGAGCCAGGATATTTTTTTAATGTATCTCCGATTGTGTTTGTCTGAAAGAAGATGCCATTTCTCCACTGTGGGACAAATAAAGGCTTAACTAACTAAGATAGTCATATACACCTAGGATGGCTTGAGGGCGAGTAAATCATGGGATAATTTTAATATTTTGGGTGAACTATCCCTTTAAGGAAAGTTGCAATGAATAATGATTTGTATTTAAAATGATAGTTCACCAAAAAATGAAAATTCTGTCATCAATAGCCCACACTCACGTAGGTCCAAACCTGTACGACTTTGAACAGTTTTTGTCACAGAAAAAAAAAATCTCAAAATATTCTGTGGAACCTCAAAGAAAGAAAGTCATACAAGTCTGAAAAAAATGACATGAGAATGAATAAATGATGACAGAATTTTCTTTTTTTTGGGTGAACTATCTCTTTAATTGTGTGAGGGATCATTGAGTGCGAAGGAGCAACAGCCCTCAGAGATTACTAATGGTAAAAACAAATAAAAATAATCCAAAGAATCAGTGGACGCCCTCCAATACACGTCACAAGCAACACCCGCACACAAACTTATCAACACATAAATAACAAGACCACACAGAACTTTGTGTTCCTCTGCTGTTTCACAGAGCAACAGCAACAGGTGGACGTATCCTCTAGAGGCAACAAGCACATAAAATCCAGAGCGAGAGGGAGAGAGAGCTCTTGAAGCAGCAGATGTTGGGGATCTGTGTAAATTATTACTAATTTCAGACTCTTATCTGTAATCCTAAACACACAATCGCATATTTGCACACGCACATGTTCTTAATTGATATTCCTATTGTCTTACTTTAATCCCGCCCATTCTCTGCTCTCCTTTGAGTTCCTTGCCATTTTTCAGCCAATGGATGGTGGGTATGGGGTTGCCACCAGCCGGACAGCGAAACTTCACCGTATTGGCGGCGGGAACGGCCAACAGTTTCTTCTCCATCCGGTCAGGACGGGTCCAGAATGGAGCTTCTGTTGGTCAGAAATAGAAATATGAGAATAAAATCACAGGCTGCTGAATGAAAGTTTATCAAAACATTTCAAATGTGCAGTACATGAATCCATAGGCGCAAATTGAGCTCTATATAAGTGTATGTTGACATGCAATGCTGTTTTTCAGGGGGTAGGGTGTTCCCTCTCCGGGAGTCTTCGTGTGGGTGAATGTTTACGGAAAGATTTTTCTAGTGCGCTCCGTGGCAGCGTCAGACTGGCTGCCTAATTCCCAGACTGAATTAAAATTTGTTTGGAAAAGCAAACACACTTACATACACTCTTACGTGAGTGTGAGGCGTGTTTATGCTCTTGCAGACAGAACTGTAAAAGATTCCCAGTGTTAAATCCTTCACAGAACTTTGACCGCACAATGCGGATTCTTAATAATAACAACCTATTACAATAACGGACCAATTTTCCTTCATTTAATCTTCCCACAAATTTAGTATATAATGTTGACTGTCATGTGGTCAGGTCTGTGTTTATGCTTCCTAGTAGCTAATGCCAAATATCAGAGAATAAGTACTTACAGTAACATTCCTTAGCTAAAATAATAGTCATTATTTTCATTTTCCGAGACGTCTTGTACCATGTAAGTGTGTGTCTTTAAGAGATTGAGTAAACATGCTTTCATCCCTCCTCAAACAATTAACTCCAGATCTGATCAACCCGCGAACTTGGCGATTAAACCCACAGACGCCACATTTTGCTCCAGACATACATGCAAGCTCACAAACGCACATCTGTGAGCACGCACACACACACACACACACACACACACACAATAAACCCATTAACTAGACTGAATATAATTATCTCACCCGTTATTTGCTCACACTATCAGATTGTGAATGTGAAGGGTGATTGGCAGGCTGGCATTTCCTTTGGCATAACCAACACACTAATGCCTACACACACACACACACACACACACTCGCTCACTCTCTCTCTCTCTCTCTCTCTCTCTCTCTCTCCCAGTTTGCACTGCATTCTCGGATGGTCAGTGGAACTGGAAACACAACATGGACCTAGCTGCTATGTGTGTGTGTGTGTTTGTGGTTTGCAATTTTATAGAGTTCAATACAGACAATTCGAGCTTTGAAGTGGGAACCGCGAATCTACAGTGACCCAACTTTTTTTTCCCATTTACTTTTATTCTACAGCCAAAAAAAGCCATCAAAGTGCAGTTCAACTCCACACAGCTGATATTACGCACAGCTTGCTTCAGTCAGCCAAACTGAGAGCAGAAACCAGCACTGCATCATTAAGATATTACAGAATGATGTCATCAGATGTCACACGACCTCAACTCTTCTCAAATGTTCCAGAGAGCCAGACCTCACAGCTCTCATCTCTCTCTCTCTCTCTCTCTCTTTCTTAATTAGAGCTGGATTACTGGTCATTAAACTCTAAAGGGGTTTTGGTTTTTGCTTAATCCCTCGTTTCGTGCCCTCCCTTCAACCCTGAGACCCTCCCCCAACCCCGATCCCACCACACCAGACAGATGTGTTAGCTTTCCCTTCCCTCTCTCTTTCTTTCTTTGTGAAAAATCACAAATGAGATCTCTTTTAAGTCTCAGTTGTTTCTCCTTCAAAGCAATGAGATTCAATAAAGATGCAATGGAGAACGTCTCCTGCATCCATTTTTTCCATCAGAAAAAGACCCCGGCAATCTTATGTATGTCATATAGATTTTCAGAGATCCTGTTATTTATGTGCTGTTGTAGTGTTTATTAATATTTTTAAATTAGCTTTAATTTTAATGATAATTGTATGTGCATTTATTTCAGTAATTTATTGTTTTAGCTATTCAAAGTAGTTTTCCATCTATTTTTTTATATTTTATTTCACTTTAGCTTGAAGTTACCAAGAATGGTTTTTAACAGTAAACAATAACAACACTGAAGAGATCTCAATGTGCTGTTTTTCCAAGATATCAAAGTCCGCAATCAAAAGACAGAGATTTCATATTCATATTATTCATCCATTTTATTTATTTGTTTTGCTCTATACCTTTATTTTAAATAAAAAATGTTTCTATTTCGCTAAGGGATTTTTGAGAAACCTCTGAGCCTAAATTTATATTTATATAAAACATAACTGAGTGGTGTCCATTTTACAGTGTAATTATACATTTACAAGTACTGAGTAATAATATTTAACTACATATACTTGCTGTAGGGTAAAGGTTAAGGATGAGGATTTGGTTTAGGGTTAATTGCACGTAATTAATTGCACGTATTATATAGTTATTACTATAGTAATTACATGTTACACATGTAACAAGGACACTGTAGTTACCAATAATTCTTTTCGATTAACCTGGTTAACCTGGTAAAAATGGTTCACAAACCATTTTTAACAAATCACTGAATCGTTCTTTGGTCATGACTGATTTGAAATATGGATAAACATTCTGGATAAAAATACTTTTTTTGGATAAAAATTCTCTTGCTACATTATATTGACATGTTTGTCCAAATAGACATTAATCAAAATGTGTTTAAAATAAATGCAAAATATCAGTTCAGTCACTGAAATGAGGACTTAATATATTAGGACTGTTATACACATAGTTGAAGCTGTTGTGGCATTTTCTGAGATTTTTAGTCACATTTCAGTTCGACTTTAAACTATTTCTCTTCTTTTCCTTTTCTCTCTCCCCATCACTCGTGAGAATTTGCGTTTTTGCATCAAGTGGGGGAGAAAGCAGCTGATGAAATGAAATGCAACCCATCCCCAGCTAAGAAAGACAGCAATCACATGAAATCTCAATCAAAAAAGAAGAATGAAATGAGAAATAAGAGGGTGAAACACACCATTTCCATTACCTGCATCGTCCTCATCTTCATCATAATCCTCATCGTCACCAGAGGACAGCGAATCTAAGAGAGACAGGGAGATGGAGAGAGCGATCTTATTACTACACACAGCACAGTGGGCTTTCTGTATGAACAATGAATCTATTCATATGATCTGCAGAATGAGGAAAATAAACTGATAACAAATCAAAACCAATTACTGCACGCGCGCACACACACACACACACTCTCGAACACTCGCACACACACAGCGGTTAATGGATGGCAGATGTTAGCAGAGATTCAGTGAGTAAAACGTCTCAGAGATTTCTGACAACAGCTGTATTTTTATACACATGTCCTGAAATACACACACACACACATTCCCGTATCCTGCTTCTAAATGAACTCATTCAGAGGGAGAAAAAAAACTATTCTATGACATTGAAAAAGAGATTATTCTGTCTTCAGCTCCTCCTATCTGAACATTTACACAGGTAAAACTGTACAGCACACACTCCTAAAATACCAGCGGACCGTGAAATCCAACACTAGGCCTATTTAGTGCTAAAGATATGCTGTTACTGGGACACTTAAGCTTTCTGTGTGTGTGTGTGCTGGCTTTCACAGTGTTAGTTGCACTAAACTATCGGATTTATGCTATATTTTTCGCATTTTTGGCTTCATTGGCTACTGGGGATTTGTTATAAAATGTTTTGAGTTATGATGGTTTGTTTTGTTCTGTGGTGTGACGTGTTTTTAAAGGATTAATACACCCCAAAGTTAAAAATTGTCAAGACGTCGTTGACAAAACCCATGCTAACCGATGATGTTTCGTGTCATTGACGTCAAACCTGGCGTGAAGAATCTTGAGCCACAGCATTTGAATATATGCAAGAGAAATAAGCTTTCGAAGAAAAAAAAAAAAGATTGCACACAAGTTACATCGACTTCTTTATGAAATTTGTACGCTGTTTTTTTTTTTTTTTGCACGCTGGAAAAACCTAGTCCCCATTCACTTTCGTTATATGGAAAAGAGCAGATGGAACATTCTGTAAAACATGTTCCACATACGAAAGTCAGTCAAACGGGTTTGAAGAGAAATAAGGGTAATTAATGATGTTTTGTAATATGAACTATCGCTTTTAAAGCTATGTTTTGTTTTTCATGTCGCTGTCTGCCAGCGTGCCTGGTAGCTGTGTCTTGTGTTAAAGTGCGCAGAACAGGATATTGCTGTCTTGTGGACATTTTATCGGCATGCCATAATTGGTGCAGGTTGTGTACCCGTTTCACTCTTTTTTCCGGTCTTTCTCCAGACGCTGACGAGAAGGAGAGCCGATTTGCCCTGGCCTAACGCCAAACACATGTTGGTACGAAAAAACTCTCTGCCTGCGCTCTTACTTTTCCATCTGCTTTAAATGATGAGGAGATTCTAGATAATTACATTCTAATTAGTTGTCAATAAGCTGCTCGGCTTGTGTCCTTAAGTTTACAGAACCAAAGATCACTCTCACTTCAATTTAAACACACACACACACTTTACAAACATTAAAAAAATTTGCATTCAATCATGTATTGTCTGTTTGCCTGAAGAGTTTAATGATATTTTTTTTTTTTGTTACAGTATGAACTTGTTCAGAAAAGCATACTATCATACTACTTTTTCTTGACTCATTATTTGATTGGACTGCCAAACGTTATTATTTTTACATAATTAAAAAATATTAAACAATTTTAAAATAACCGTTAATTTAATTAAAATAAAAAAGTTCTTATTTAAAAAAATAACTAACACTAATTAATTATATTCATTTATTAATAAAATAAAAATGTATTACCTAACATTAGGTCTTATACTAAACAGCGCTCTGAATTCAAATCCTCTTTCAGAAACTGCATCATATACTATTTTTAAATAATAGTCGTTATACAGTAGATTGCGCTGTAAATAGTGTTCAGATTCCATTCTGAACATAACCAGTGACAAGTTTGTATAGTAAAGGATAAAAATAACTGACAGGCGGGTTCAGTGTCGTGATGGAGACAAACAAAAACTCTAGTATATATACTAAAATTGCTTACACTTATTTTAAAAATCTCTAAAAAAAAAAAAAAAAATAAAATGCTGGGTTAAAAACAACCCAAGGTGGGGGGGAAATGGACAAACCCAGTGATTGGGTTGTTTTAAACCAGCAGTTGGGTTAAATGTTTACTCAACCTGCTGGATAGTTTTATTTAACTCAACTGCTGTTTTAAAAATAACTGTATTGCTTGCTTAAAAAGAACAGAAAATATGTTGTGAATTAACATTTATTAATATGTTTAATGAATAATAATTAAACAATAAACATGGATTGAATTGCTTATTAATATTTGATTATTATAGTTGCCTCATTTCCAACCTATTTTGGGTTCATTTCAAGCCAGCCATATACATTTTAAACAATAGTTGAGTTAAATAAAACTACCCAGCAGGTTGGGCAAACATTTATCCCAAGCACAGGGTTAAAACAACTCCGTTTTGTCCATTTTCAACCCAACTTGGATTGTTTTTAAACCAACATTTTTTAGAACGGTGACCTAAATATGCTACTTTCCTCCATACTTCCCCAAGGAGGCCCAATTTTTATAATCCTTATTCAGGTAAAGCCACAGTCAGTTTAAAGCAGCCCTGTTACTGTGGAATATTGAACAACCTTTGAGTGTGTGTTATTGCGCTTGTGTGATAAACGTCAAGTCAGCCTGTAGGTGTGCTGGGAGTATGTCTCAAGACCTGTTTACCTGTTGGGAACAAGTCTGACTGGTGAGTTTCCAATTAATGTTTTGCGTGCCTGAGCTTGTGCACCAGAGCCTACTGTTGGAAAAGAACAACAAGACTGCCATTTAAGAAATATTAGGAGAGAGAAGGAGAGACTGACCGGTGATTCTGACGGTGTAGTTGCTTAGCAGCATGCTGCTGTGGGCGTGTTTACAGGAGTATACCCCCGAGTCTTCATAGGAGACGTTGATGATGTGAAGCACTTTTTGCCCCACCCGCGTACGGTTGCTAGGAGACACGGCGTTGCCATCTTTCTGCCACACGATGGGGAGCAGGAAGTCATGCGGTGTGCAGGACAGATCCACGGTGTCCCCGACTCCTGCCACGTAGTCCTCCAGGAACACTTCCGTCTCACTCGACACCCAGTCTAACCGAGAGAAAAAGAGAGAGACATGTTAATGGAGTAAATTCAATCTGCAGTTAACGAAAATACTGATAATCAAAGTTATATTTAAGTTTATACAAAGTTCTGTCATGACACTCTAGATGGCACAGGCTGATACGTCCTTTACTCAATCAAATTGCAATCACATCATTCTATTTAGGGCTCAGCCGATTGGTTCAAACTATATGAGTAGCTAATGAACTCGCAGCTCAACCTTCAAGTTCTTGCTCAGCATTTGCTGTAGCAGTTGCCACGTTTTCAGAAACCCTTCACCTTCCCCAGCTCCACCTGTGTTGATCTGCTGAGGATTTCGATATAAGAGAAGAGGAGCTTGAGTCTGTTGCACAGCTCTATTTGTTTGAACCGTGAGAATCGTCTAGGCTTACCTTACTCCTTCATCCCACATCGCATCACAGGTCACTCTTTTGCTGTAAATCGAAGGGTATGGCCGTCTGCCGGAAGCTAGTTACTATAGTTTATGAGGTTTTCAATATGGATATTTTTCTTACAAAAACCCATTGCTTCGCTTCAGAAGGCCTTTATTGACCCCCTGGAGCAATATGGATTACTTTTATAATGGATGAATGGATGCACTTTTTTGGTCTTCAAATTCTCACGCCCCCTTCACTACCATTATAAAGCTTGGAAGAGCTAGGATATATTTTCATATAGCTCCAAATGTGTTTGTCTTAAAGAAGATAGTCATATACACCAAGGATGGTTTGAGGGTGAGTAAATCATGGGATTATTTTCATTTTTGGGTGAACCATCTCTTTATAGTGTGTTAAAGGTATTTATGCACTATTGTAACGGTGCAGCTGTTTAAAGGAAATCTTGCTAGGTAAGTTCGGAAAAGTTGACATGTTTATATCTAGCTAACATTTAAGTAGCTAATTTAAATATACAGGTGTTAGATGATAACTCACTCGCGCTCCTGAGATGTTCAGCAGGCACTAGGCATTCCGATAATTGGGTCATGCAAAGCATGTTTCTATAAATTCCCTGGGAATCGAACTCATGACCTTGCCATTGCTAGCGTCATGCTCTATCAGTATGTCACTCGAACCCTTAATTAACATAGTTACTGTTGTCGTTTACATCTACATTCTAAAAAACAAAGGTTCCAAAAGCGGGTTTTCAAAGCGATGCAATAGAAGTAGTATTTTGGTTCCCCAAAGAACCTTTCTATGAACAGTTCTTAAAAGAACCATTTTTTCTTCATGTGAAGAATATTTTAATTATCTTAAGAACCTTTTTCCATTATAAAGACTCTTTGGTCCAATGGAAGATTTCCATGAATGTTAAAGATTCTTAGCGGAACCATCAATGCCAATAAAGAACCTTTATTTTTAAGTGTAGTTGAGTTAGACAGGCAGATCAACAATTAATATAAAAAAATGAATTCTGTACATTCTTGCTCCAAGACGGGACACAAAAGCACACCAGGAAATATAAACAAACAAATATGCTTATTAACCACCCGGTAAACGCCATGGAGCCCCCGCTGAGGTACAAAAATGCGACATGCTGGAATAAATATTCCACCCGACAGAGTTTCCTTCATTTTCCTCCATAAAACCTAGCATCTCTATCACTCTCTTATTCTCTCTTTTCAAAGTGACATTCATCTCTGGGAAGAGCGGTGACAGACTTACAAAGGATTGATATATTTGATAGATGTTGCGTTGTGTGTGTGTGTGTGTGTGTGTATGAGGTCAGGAGTGTATTGGCAGACGGCTTGCAGACAAGACTAAGCTTGAGTGGAATACAAAATCGGGCATATGAATTATAGATCGTCAGCTACATGTGAACGCATACACACATGCTGTTAAGTGCAAAGTCCAAAAACACCATTCTTTCTGAGGCCGTCTGAAGGCCACGTGAAGTGTTAATATCTCTTTGATCACTTCTAATATCAGTTCTTGTGTGTTTCACTCTTGACGCCGTCACATCTGCTTCTCCGTCCCCTTTTTCTACCTTTCATCTAGTCTTTCACTCATTTCTCTACCCTCTATACCACTTGAATCCAAAGGTACCACAGCGTTGACATCAGACGGCGGCTCCTTCAGTGAATAAAACGCCACTGTGTGTGTGTGTCTATTCTATATCCTGTGAAAGAGAAGGAGTGTGTGCATTTGTATAACATATGCTTGGCCCAGTGAAAGACACTAATGTGCGTGGGGGAAGGGGTTATAAATAAATATCATAAATGGCTACTGTGTGTTCCCATATTTCCCAGGAGGAATGTGGAGAATAGAGCCAGTGTGAGCGCTGAAGTTTTACAGGGCTGGTATAGAAACCTCTTGAGGGCCACAGTTCAGGCGAGACTTTGGCTTTTATGAAGACTTACAACCTTGATTGACTCTGTAAGGCTACGAAAGCCTTAATGCAAAGTATGTATCTGTTAACATTTCCATTAATGCAGTTGCAGAGGGGAAGTATGCGATTGGAAATCTGCTGTTTTTGAGTCAAAAATGCCATGTGACTAATTACTCTGAAGCCACAGGATATGACATCATGACAACATTGATTGGCTAAAGTTAAGGCTAGATCGCTAGAATTCAGCAGTGGTCAACCGTTGGCATAAAACACACAAATGTCCTGCCCTTCGTGACCACAACGCTACCTTCCTTCAAAGCCTGCAATCATACTTTTGCTCTATAATCAGCTTCATGTATTTTCATAATCACTGTAGATTCAAGCACCAATTTATATTCAGCACACACACAAACACACTTGCATGTATTGAGGACAGTTTTCCTTTGATCAAGTGGAAAAGATGAAAGGTTTTTGTGTGTGTGTGTGTTTTATATGTGAGATGTGATTTAAAACCTGCTGCCATGGGCAACACAGCAGTTACTGGAATATATCTGACTTTATTTTACAGTGCTGTAGTTTCATTGTAATTACTGAAATAAGTACTGAGTATTATTAATTAACTCTATGTACTTACTATAGAGTTACAGTTAGGGTTAGGGTTTGGATTAGGGTTAATTACTAGTAATTATGCATAATTTAACGTGTAACTAAGGCACTGTAAAATAAAGTGTTACCGAAAAACGAAACAGGTCAACACTTTCTATGTTTGTGTGAGATTTTAGCAGCAGTTTTTACACACTCCTGTTCAAAACTTTGAGGTCTGTAAGATTTTTTTTATGTTTTTGAATGTTGTCTCTTATGCTCACTAAGGCTGCATTTATTTGATCAAAAATATAGTAAAATCAGTATTCTATTTCAATACATAACATGTAATTTATTCCTGTGATGGCAAAACTGAGTTTTCATCATCATTACTCCAGTCTTTAGTGTCACATGACCCTTCAGAAATCATTCTATTATGCTGATTTGGTGCTTAAGAAAAAATTCTTATTATTATCAATGTTGAAAACAGTTGTGCTGCTTAATATTTATGTTTTGAAGAACCCTAAAACAAAGTATAGGTTTTTAGAATAAAAAAAAAATATATATATATTTACATAAATACACTTGTGTTGAGAGGAGGTTAATGTGGCCTCTTGATTTATTTGGTTGTTTTAGAGAGGATAGTGAGTCGTTATGCTGTTAGTCTCAACAATTACTCTCTCTCTCTCACACACACACACACATACACACACACATATAGCTGACAGCATGGGATAAATGTATGTACTGCTTCATTCTTTGGTTCCCCTTGTTTTGGGTGTTGCAACAAAGTGACAGGTTAAAACAAGAGAATGAGGGGGAGGATAGAGAGCACACACACACACACACACACACACACACTCATGGCTGAGAGCACATCTACGTGATCTGTTGTGACAGTGTAATCAATACATGCAGCTGATATACAGCAGGTAATTAGTCTGCACCTTTAAACTCTCTCTCACACACACACATACACACACACACCAACCTGAGCTGTGCCAGTCTGCTCTTTTGCCGTTTCCCGCTGCTTTCAGTCATTTGGCGTGACACACTCAGTCAACAACCCCTACAGTCATCTGACCTTCAGACTGAACACAACACACAGTCTCATGCACATTTCTCGCATGCAATCTCCTTTCCGCTCCCTCAACATTCTACAATCGGCTTGCGTTAAAGGAATATCTCTCTGGAGCTGATGTCTGCGTCCACTGTACGTCTGAGATGCAGATGCCGCATTTATAAACCTCATGTTTCTGAGCCAGATCCTCCTCTAAATGAGACTGGCAGGAGAAAAAGAAAGAAAGAAGCAATCGGCGATTAGGATTGCGACAAGAAGGGAGGTGGGCGGAGAAGAGTTTGCAGTTTGTTACCTCTTTTATTCTGTCCTGTTGAGGCGTACGTGTGTGCGACAGTGTGCCCCTGAGGAAAGTTTAAGAAAACGGCTGCATCCAAAAATAAAGCCTTGTCTACACACACACACACACAAACCCTCCCGCATCAGTGCTCTAATTAGTAACGGAAGCTGGATGTTCTGAACATCCAAACCCCATCCAGAGTCTGAGCCAAACTCTTTTAGAACATGTAAATATTAAATAAATATGCATGTACCTTGCTTGCCCCCCCCCCCCCCCCCCAAAAAAAAGAAAAAAAAAAAGTCATCCTTTTCAACACACGTCTACAGTCTCAAAGAGCCACACACACACTGAAACAAACACACAGGTTGTAATCAGGGACTGGACCATCTTAATTGTCATTCCATAGACGAACTGGCCTAGATTCAAACCCTACACACTGTACAGAACACACACTCAAAACACACCGCAGCAGATAAAATAATGCGCGCATGCTCTTAATCTAAAGTAACATCAGCAAATCTTTGGATGTTTCACTTACTTTTTCTCAATAATTTCATCTCTTAAGTGGGGCTAGCAAAACTTTTTGTGTGATCTATTGAGAAGTATAAATTGTTATACTTTTGCTTTTGGTCCCACCACAATTTTGAATATTTGGGGGCATCCTTTGAATCCTTGAGTATTTGGTAACATTTTATTTTATAGTCCTCGTTACATATTACAAGTGCTTGCTATAAAAGTAAATTTTGCGTAAATACAAGCAACCAACCCTAAACTAAACCCTAATCCTAACCATAACCCATTAGTAAATAACACGTATTAATTTAAACTCATGTTTAAAAACATGTTTTATCATAAACTGTATGTTAATTAATGTTATGCAGTACTTAATTGTGTAATTGCACTGTAACAAGGACAGCATAAAAAAGTGGGGGTTACACTCTATTTTTAGGTGTCTTTGTTACACTGCCATTTTACATTTAAGTTCTGAGAATATTAATAAACTACATGTACTTACTATAGGTTTAGGATTAGGGTATGGTTTGGTTAGTTGCATGTAATTATGCATAATTTATCGTTATTACGAGAGTAACTGCATGTAACAATGACACTAAAAGAAAATGTGGTAACACTTTATTTTACAGTGTCATTGTTACACATGTTACATGTATTTACTGTAGTAATAACTAGTAATTATGCATAATTACATGCAATTAACCCTAAACCAAACCCTCACCCTATAGTAAGTACATGTAGATACTTGTCATTACTCAGTACTTAAATGTATAATTACAGTGTAATACTGACACCTTAAAATAAAGTGTAACCGAAAATGTTTCCAAAGTGGGTTACACTTTATTTCAGTGTCCTTGTTATGGAGTAATTATACATTTAAGTACTGAGTAATAATAATTAACTACATGTACTTACTATAGGGTTAGGATTAGGATGTGGTTATAGTTAACTGGATGTAATTAAGCACAATTTATAGTAATTCCTATAGTAACTACATGTAACGTGTAACAAAGGCACTGTAAAAAATAAAGTGTTACCAAAAATTTATTTGTTGTGTAATTTAGTCACCACTTAAGAATCCAGACTATACAGTCTTATTTAACGATGGAGCAGTTTAACAATATACGCCAATCGAGGACCATGATATTGGGGATATTTCTTATCCATTGACTAAGCTGTTGGTAGATTTTGGATACTCAAAGAAGGTGAATTACCACGGCCGATAACCTCAAAACAGCGAAACATTGTCTGATTCAACGTCCTGGGCAATATATATTGGTCGATTGGTCAAATGTCTGCTGTAAAGCCAAAATAAACTGTCTTAACTCTCTGAACAAATTTAAAAAATGTCATTGCGATGATGACAGAATAAGAAATCGGCTGAGTGAGATGTTACTCTTTCAACTCTTTGACCTCAAATTGCCCTCAAGGAAAACACAAGAGATCAAACAAATACACACACAAACAAACACATCACCTCTCCATGGCCTCTGCCCTTTTCCCCTTACCCCCTCTGTCTTTTATTATGAATAGAAATGCTGCATTTTCATAGAGAGCCGAGAAAGAGATAGAGATGGGGTAATACTGGGCAGGAAAAGTACTAATCCTCTGCCTTGCTTCCTTCCAGCCAATGATACCCAGAAGCAACTGGCAACAGCTGCTCAGAAAGATCCCAAATCACACACACATACACACAGTCTGAGTGTATTAACATGAATATGCAATACCATTTATAACTCAAAATTATAAACAAAAACAGATTCCCCTAAACATGTGACAGACTGTTTAGTCTATCGCACAGTATAAACAGCTTATAACTGAAACCAAAAAAATTTCTTAGGGCCCGCTGTCCCAGTGTAACATAACAGTTTATAATGCTCTCACACTGCTAAACAAAGCCAGCACTCGATCACTTTCAGTTACAAACTGATCATTTGTGCGGCATTAGCTTTGTTACACTGTCATAAATGCATTATTAATGCTTTATAAACTATTCATAAGCATCCCAGGAGAGAAAGCAGCCGTCACACAGGACTCCGTGTTCCTGAGGACTCTAATATACAAGATACTAAGCTAAAGCTTAAATCAAACCATTATCCAGAGGTGATTGATAGCCGGATTGCTGTTTTTGTGACACACCAAGTATTGGTTTGTTGTGGATGTGTGTGTGTGTGTGAGATGGTATGTGTTGGACCAGGAATATTGCCAAGGCAGAGGTTCATTCCATGGGTGGTAAAGGAGAAGTGTACATGTCTCTCTGTGTGTGTTTGTTGGACTTCTTACAGCACATAACTTCTGCCATCTGTTCATGACTGCCAAAAGTGGTATAGGAGAGCTGAGGGAAATCAGCAACACACACACACAAACACACGTTGACTTGGCTGAGTGATGGCATACCGTAGATCTCTATTGTTTTTTTATATAAAACCTAATTGTAATTAATATAGGCTAACTCTATCCCTTACAGGAAAACCTTTTAGAACATACCGTACATGACTATTCAAAAGTTGGGTTGGTACAATCGACCCTTCGCCGGCAGTTTGATTGACAGGCGACCTGACCAATCATAACCCGAATCCACTATTTTGTCCGACAAAGCAGTCAGGGGAGTTAGAAGATTAATGTTGAGTTTGAACTTGAACTTTTCATTCATGTTTATTTGCTGCTATAAATGAACTAGTATGAAGAGATGATCGGTTCACGAGCCGCTTGAAGGAGCAACAGCGATCTGTTACGACACATTAAAGAGACACTATACGATATATATTGCTTCTTTGAAAAAAGAAAGTGACCTGTCTTGTCTGTCGACGCGTTGTCAGCGTTGCCAGTACTACCTGTATTTTTCACTTCTTGAGAACATGATGTGTGGCATGAGAGTGCACGGCTTGTCGGACATAGTAACAGTAACTAAAGGGCATATTAACTTTAATAACTAAAAGTAACTTTGCAAAGGGTCAATTTGCAAATGTTTTTGAAAAATGTCTCACCAAGCATTTTTTTTTAATCAAAAACTGCCATATTGTGAAATATTATTACAATTTAAAATAACTTTTTTATTTTAATATATATTTTAAAATATAATTTATTTCTGTGATGGCAAAGTTTAATTATCAGCAGGTGTTCTTTGGAGTCACATTATTCTCATTTGCTGATTTGCTGCTTAAGAAACATTTCTCATTATTGTTTTTTTTGGAAACTGTTGCATTTTTATCAGAATTCTGTGAGTTCAAATAACAGCATTTCAACGTGTAAATCAAGTTACGCGAGTTATGTAATCAGATTATTTTTTCAAGTAACTAACTTTTTCAAGTAAAGTAACGCATTACTTTGAAATTTACAACAAAATATCTGAGTTACTTTTTCAAATAAGTAACGCAAGTCACTTTATTTTCCCATGTATTTACTGACAGTACTCCTGTCCAGGTTGAGAGAAATCGGGAGTAAGTGCAGAGATGCTGTGTGTACACGTGAAGGTTATTCTACACTAGATCTGCACTAATTGCGAGCATTCATTTACTCATTTACTACTTCTCCTTAAACCTATTCTTCTTAGAATGATCCTATCTTAGAACATCCTATTCTTCTTCTATTCTTCTCAGAATCCACAATGGATTGTTTGACCAGCGCCCTCTACTGTACAGGTGTGAATTTGCATTTCCTTCAGAATGAGGCTTAATCATTTCACTTTTTGTGTGAAAGGCCTTTTACATTTGTCAAAAATAGATCTTTTTTGTTGTTGTTGTTATAAAAACAAACAAACAGCCCAGTTGAGAAAAGTAACGAATCGCATTACTTTGCATAAAAAGTAACTAAGTAATGCAATTAGGTACTTTTTAGAGAGTAATGCAATATTGTAATGCATTACTTTTAAAAGTAACTTTCCCCAACACTATAAATCAACCACAAACCTGTGATGTCTGTCAGAATATGAAGCAAGTCCTGCTGCTCTCTGATGCACACACACACACACACACACTGAGCCGTTTGTTTCACCACTTAAGACTTTTATGTAAGTATCCAAGTAATGTCCTTCAGGGGAACTGATAATTACACTGAAGACACCCATCCTACAAGTTGACAGGCCAGCAAGTGTGTACGTGCTTCACACGCCTCTACCTCAGTCTGTGTGTAGGTGTGTGCATTACTGTGCAGGTACTGGTACAAGGAAGTCTCCGTGTGTGTCAAGAGGTGGTTATAAACGGCATTCTGAGGACGTGTTTCTTATCTCATTATTAACTCATCTGCTGATGTGCAGCGAGTTTCAAAGATCATTAATGAGGTGAACAAACCCCAACTAATAACATACAGAAAACATTCACACGCATGTGCAAAGGGTCCATAAATAATCAGAAGCCATTTGCCATTTTACCATGCTTCCCGCTGTGCCTAACAACACATGCACTGCCTCTTGTGGCTTGTTGCTTTAATCTGTCTGTCTGAAATTATCAATTTAAACGTACTGTCACTGGATACACAAACCTAAAAAGACAGAATAGGATACATAGAGGAATAGAAAGAAAGAGAGAGAAAAACGGGGGATTTGGTGGTTAGGATTAAGAGTGAAAAAGAGCTGGGTGGTGAAGTGTTTGCAGGTTCTTGTCTCATAACAATCCCTCTTTGTTTATTCTGTGGTTTCACTGAAGACTTTCTGCATTCTCTCCTTTGGACCATGTGTGAACATTAACTGTACTTAGCTGTCTCCTAATATTTACCTGCTATCAGTATGAGAAATCAGATCCACCAGCAATCAGATGATTTCTCCCAAAAGCCGAGAAATGGGCCAAGAAAGCATCAAGCTTCTTTTCTATTTTCTAAGTGACTGTAACAAGTTTAGTGGAGCTAGAGCCATCTACAATCCAAACACAACAGAGACTCAGGTGAACTCAGCCAAGAAACTTGTCTTTAACAAACAACTGATAATGATCAACACCTCTCTCAACACCCTGGGCTCTCATACCTGCCCACATATGCAAAAAAAAAAAAAATCAGACACTACCTGCCTGGAGTGATAAGCTTTAATTCAGTCCACACACACACACACACACACACACTCACTTAGCTGTCATGTAATCCATTCTGCAGGGCCTCATCCGTCAACTGTGGGATAATAAATCAATGGCAAGGACAAAGTGTGTTTACATAATATCAGCTACACAAGTGTTCATTGCAACAATACCCACTTTGTGCCACTGTACAAACTCAGCCGGTTACACACTGCCCAATCGAAGAGGCTGTAACTCGAGCTCCTTAAAAACAGATTCACTGACAACCCTTTCATTTTCATTATGTGATAAAGAGTAACAAACAGTACTCTCATTCTGGAGTTTTTTAAGTATTTAAAGAAGATTTCAAAAGGAGGAGGTGCAAAGATTCAGATGAACTAAAATGAATCATTCAGACCAGTGTGTGAACACAGTTCATCAACACATTCATTTACCAATCAAACATGACGGTGGCAAGTTTTATTATACAAGATCTACTGTATAATAACTGTAATTCTGTAAATGTATATTCACTATATAAATGTCCATGACCTTTCCAGTCATTTGATTTCAATTCAAAATGTTTTTAAAAAATAATTCAGATTTAGATGAGTCACTAATGAATCATTCAGATCAATTTGTGGTTTGACAGATTCTTTGAGTAGAATCTGTTTACAAGAATAATACACTGACAAATCAATGATTATTAGAGAAATCGAAATCAAATATTTCAGAGCGAAACATACAGTATTGTTCAAAAGTTTGGGGACAGTGAGATTCGTTTTGAAAAAAAATGCATACTTGAACTTAACAAGGACACATTAAAATGATCAAAAGTGACTACAGATATTTACAATGTAACAAATGATTTAAAAAAAAGCTGTTCTTTGAAATTTTCTATTCATCAAAGAATCGTGAAAAAAAATATGATGGTTTTATTCAAAAATATTAAGCAGCATAACTATTTTGAAATGATCAGTATTTCTGAAGGATCATGTGATGCTGAAGACTGGAGTAATGATGCTGAAAATTCATCCCAGGAACAGATTACAATGTAAAATAAATTAAAATAAAAAAGGGTTACTCTAAATTGCATAAATATTCAACAATATTTCTGTTTTTTTGGTTCATATTTATATATAAACAAATATATAACTAAAAAATAGTTATCTCACAATTCTGACATTTTTACTCTCAATTGCAAGTTTGCATCTCACAATTCTGACTTTTTTTTTCAGAATTGCGAGATTCTGACAATATATCACTCAATTCTGACTTTATATCTCGCAATTCTGACTTCATAATAAACAATTCTGACTTTATATCTCGCAATTCTGACTTTATATCTCGCAATTCTGACTTTATATCACTCAATTCTGACTTGATAGTTTTTACTGTGTTTTTGATCAAATGAATGCAGCCTTGGTGAACATAAGAGACTTCAGACCCCGAACCTTTAAACAACACTGTAACTTTTCCAGACATGAAAAACAATGAGTTTTTGTGATTGTGGGAACCCTACAGACAGTAAGACTGAGAAGGTGAAGTGTAATGTCTGACCTGTGGGCTCTGGGGACAGCAGGTGGGCGCTGAACACCGAGTGGAAGATGAGGGACACGAGGTACAGGAGGAGGACCATCCCGGGCAGAGCGACGCGGGGACGAGTGTCCCCACCACGGAGACCAGACTCAGACATCCTCCACCTTTCCACACATGCTGTCAATGTGGCGTTGCCACACACAAAAACTCACTCCTGTCAGAAACGCTGCCTGTTCCCCAACCTGAAATGCAAGATCACATTCAACAATCATAAGAGCTCGAACAGAGGAGCAACACTGAACAAACACTTTATTATATTTTTAAGAGGTGAAGAATAAAAATGGTCACATTTATTCATTAAACATTATGCCTGCTATTTTGACATGGGACAAATTTGTCAGAGCACTCAATTGAAATGCCAATGTCTACAGCGGGCTCTCTGCGCATACTGTAAATTGAAAAATAAAGTGCGACGACCACACACAACTGCCACGAGCGCATGAAATGAAGTGATTTCATATTATGTGTCCTGCGCTAGTTTAGACGAGACTGGGATTTGTTGTAAACTCTCTGTTGCGTTCTTACTCTCCCTTTTTTTCTCCTTCTCTCTGGTCGGGCTACTCTGAAACATGTCTTTCACTAAGCTAACACAAACACACTTATCTCTCTAAAGAAAACATATGCTCCCCTCACACTCTGTGACTTGTGTGTGTGTCTGTCTCTTGCCGCATAGAGAGTTTACATTAGTCACAATAAAAGGAATGTAAAGTGCTTTAAATACACACACACACACACACACACACACACATGCATGCTGTAGTGTAGGCTATACGGTTTGGTTCCCCGCTGAGAGATTTTTGCTCAAAGACGTTGAGAATATGAGAGAACTCTGTGTTGCTTTAAACTTGAACTCCTGTTATTTCAGAACAGCCTTGGTTTAGACGCACAAAATGTTTGCGTTAAACGGTGGCATTCTTCTCGAACGGACTCTCCTGAGGCTAGTGTGGCGCTGTTTTTCTTTCCCTTGACGAGCAGACGCTTAATTCTTGGTCAGCACATAGTGAAGAGAGAGAGAGAGAGAGAGAGAGAGAAAAGCCGGGTTGGTGTGTTGAGTAACTCAGTGTTTTCTCTGGCCGGCGGAGCAGGAGTGTGCACTGCGCTGTGGGCTGATACTGTATCAGCACTGGCTGTTGTAGGAGAGAAGGGTTTATTTGTGGAGCGTATTTCTGGAGTGTGTACCGTAGGTGTGTTTTTAGAGCATGTTTCTGGAGCCATACTATCTTACAGTAACACAACTTGAAGTGGGAGAGAACAAACTTTGATATATTCTTAGAAATAGCCTTATATTATTATGCATCGTTGTGGAATACTTGATTCTGATTGGTCAATCTCAGCAATCTGCGGTCACATAGTTTTGTTTAAGGACCATTTTGATCATGCAACCAATTTAGACAAACTATACAGTTTCTAATGCTATGATTTCAACTTAGATCAACATTTGATGTCCATTTATTTATTTAACCGGCGAGAAGCTATGTAACATGTACAGTCATTATCGCAAAATAAACCTCTTTGGGGTGATACAAGACTATCCTGATCACCCTGTCAAAGTTTATTTTGCGTTAATGATTGTACATTATCTGTTACTTACACCAACATGGTGCAGTTTGAGCATCTAACTGTGTCTGCTTGTATCTTTGATATGCATTTTAACACAATATACATTACTATTCAAATTTTTTTTTATGTTTTTGAAAAAGTCTTTTATGCTCACTCAGGCTGCATTTAGTTGATTAAAACTAAAAGTACAAATGGTAATATTGTGAAATATTATTACAATTTAAAATAACTCTTTTCTATTTTAATATATTTTAAAATGTAATATATTTCTATGGTGGAAAGCTGGATTTACAACATCATTACTCCAGTCTTCAGTGTCACATGATCCTTCAGAAATCATTCTAATATGATGATTTGCTGCTCAAGAAACATTTCTATAAATGCTGAAAACAGCTCAAGAGACATTTCTCCTCATTATCAATGTCAAAAACAGTCTGTCGAATATTTTTGTTTTCAGGATTCTTTAATGAATATAAAGTTTAAAACAACGGGATTAGTTTGAAACTTAAAAATGTCAAAGTCTTTACTCTCACTGCATCCTGCCTCAATAAAAGTATTAATTTCTTTTAAAAAATCTTAATGATCCCAAACTTTATTGTATCTACTTCTTTGCAGATTTAGCATATAGGCAGCTGGGATTGTGTGACATGACTGATATGCAGGAGTGTGGTGTGTAAAACTCTCTCAGAAGAGTCCGTGTTTATCTATGGGATTACTGAAGAATTTGATTTGGACTCCATTGAAACATTATGATTATCAGTCGAGTCAGTGAATCAACATTCGCTACTATGTTTTTACTGTCTGTCTGTCTGTCTGTATCTTCCTTACTTTTAGACCCCTCACTCAGCTGTGATTTTAAAGTATAAAAAAAAGACACAACGCTCTTTCTATGACAATCAAACATCTACAGAACAAGGCCATGTGAGGATATGCTGTCATATCCTGGGCATTTATGCGTGTAATGTCTAATAGTTTCGGGTGAAAGAGGGTTTTAATGGAATCCCATCACACGCTAGTCACACCTTGCAACAAATCTCGGACTCAAAAATGTCAGTAATCTCCAGTAATTGTGCAGCCATGTCAACGGCCAGCCCAGCCTAAATCTGCCAATGAAAATAGGGATTAGGAGGGAGACGGAGTAAAAAAGAGATAAAGTAAAAGAGAGAGACAGCAGATGAAAAGCTGAAGTCTGAGGTGTCTCTATTAGAGTTTGGCTGTAATCCTCTTCCAAGGACTTCACTCGCCCTCCCGTGGCTCTCTCACAGCTTTGTCAGCGTGCGTGTGGGATTGTGTGCGGATACGGGTTTGTGCAATGCTTCAGTGTAGACAGACAACGGCATAAAGGTGAGAATTAAACTCACTAACCCAGCTTTTTAAACATCCCCGGAGAGGAACATGTCAAACACGCAAATCACATTCATAAACCACAGATATTTGTCACTGCGAAATTATGGCTTTCTCCAAACTTGGCTTTTCTGTGCTTTTTTATATGCTAACGTGGTATGGCACTGTCCACAAAACCATTCAAAGAAAAAGGAAATCATAAGGGTATTAAAAACGGAGCACAGTAACATTGTCCATTGTTTATTGTTTGCTCGTTTTCATTCATGCTGCCCTTGCACTGCATTGTGCATTGTGTGTAAAAGTTTTCGTTTTATATGTTAGAAAAATCACTTAAAAATACTAAAGAACCCTAGAGAAAGAGAGAGATGGCACTTCATCAGGACTTCTTCAAACTCTTTTGACAGTCCAGAGTGGTGTATTGATTTTAAGCCGGCTCTGGTCCGCTTAGGGTCACAATTAGTAGAAGATTCCAACCGAAAAGAGCCTCTTTTTTTCCCTGCCGACACGACCTCTCACATTTGAGATGTGTGAATGTCTTTGAGAGACCTTTACTAGATCCACCAGAGCTGGTTTGAAAAGTGCAGGGGACACATGACTAGAAAAGTCATGATTATCTCCCAAAAAATTGGTGTAGAAACTTCTCGAAGTGGGAGATGACAAGTGCTGCACAGAATGCTGTGATCTCAATGTTTTCAGACTATTTTCTTTATCAATAAATTAAGTTACAGTAGTACAACCACCATTTAAACGTTTCGATTTTAGAAGGTTAAAATGTTCTAAAATGTTCCAAACTTCATCAGCCAGCAAGAAACTCTATCATCTGCCATTAAGTCCAAAAAGACCTACATATACAATAGATCTGCTAAAAATCCTGAACAGTTTACATGCTAGTTCAGTTCTCACCATGGACTCCAGTAGGGTTTGAATGACTCTGGTACATGAGGTGGCTAATTGCCCCAGTAGCCCGCGTTAACACCTCCAGAGACTCTAATTCACTCCGATAGCTACAATTGGTTTCAGATGGCCCGTGGGTACGGCGGATGAAAAAAACCCGGTGAGGTTCGCTTCAGTGTGAGCTAAAAACAACACGAATGAAGCCCTGCTGAGGTGGCCGCAGAAGAAATTGATGTAATTTTGGTTTTAAAATGCGTCATACGCCAAGTTGTAAAGGGCTTGGTCTCTCATCAGAGACCAAGGTCTCTCATTGTGCCATTAAAACACCTACAAAGACCGGCTGCTGACCAAATATAGGCTAGATTCGCGTTTCAAGAAGGGAGTAGTCAATTTCACAGCTCGAGTCGAGCAGGCTGAAGTATACACAGTGCAAAAAAACTTTTAATTGAGCCTTGTTGAAAATGTACTGTATCTCAGCACAGGTGCGGCTTCTCCTCACGACTGGTAGAGCAGCTTTCGAGCACGCGCTACTCTCTCTCTCTCACACACACACACACACACACGCACACACCGCAACACCTGTCCGACTGTAAGCGATACGGGCACACGCCACATGTCACCGCAGCTCACTTCTACACTAAAACTTTGTTTCCATTGGGAAGGCTTTGATTGAATCAATAGTCTAATTGGAAAACACGTTTTGGAACTGGAACAAGTAAACAACTAGAAGGGATAAGGACTATTTCCTTATCCTTCCCAAGCCGTCTTTACACAGCTGAATTAACGATCTTCTCCTCAAACTGTGTGTCAAAACGCAACGCCGCATAAAAACTAATAAAATGTGCAGATTTGATCCATCTCAGCCACTATAGTAGCCGGACGCGGCTTTGCGTCCGTGTAAATGATGCAGACATATATATTTTTTATTTTTATATTCGTATATTTTAATGTCATAACCCATGTTTATGTGTTCATACCGCAAATTGTAAAAGAATAACTAATAATAAACTTCTCACCGAATTCCTTCTTGACAGTAATCCTTTTCGAGATCACAATAAAATATGTCGAGAGAGATTGGTCTGCGAGGTCCCTCCAGATGTTTCGTGAATCACATTCAGGGGGAAAATCATCCAAATGCACTGAAGTTTTCAAATCCAGGAAATCTGAACAGACGTGAAGTCAGTCAGTGGAGTGTTTGAGAAGAAGCGGTTTTCACCACACAGCCGTGAGCTGTCCGACTCTGTCCAGTCCTTAAACCCTTCAAAAGTGTGTCAAAACCACACTAGGCTGTATCATCTAAAGGAGCGCCTGTGTCGTGTTTGGTCGTAAGAGTGTATCGGGGTCCTACTGAAGAAGCTCCGCTCTTCTCCGCTGCGCTGTCCGGGCACAACTGCTCCGTTGCGCCGCTGGGTCGGTTGTGAGGTGCGGGGCGTTTGGTGCTGTGTGAAAGCTTGGCTCACAGACTCCCACTAACAGTTTGAGCACCGGGCTCTGGAGAGAGGGAAAAAAATTAACTAGGATCGGATTTCAAACCGCGTCCCTGCTGCGAGTGTGGTGCTCGCCGCCTGCCGCCCCCCTCGCGAGTTGAGAGAGAGAGAGAGAGAGAGAGAGAGAGAGAGAGAGAGAGAGAGAGAAGAGAGAGAGAGAGAGAGAGAGAGAGAGAGAGAGAGAGAGAGAGAGAGAGAAGAGAGAAGAGAGAGAGAGAGAAGAGAGGAGAGAGAGAGAGAGAGAGAGAGAGGCCGCAGGCGCCTCCCACACCAAACCCGAATATTCAATCAACTTACTCACTGTCAAATTAGCTGCGCTCAGCGAACCCAAACCGCGCTATGAGCCGTGGAGAGAGTCAGCAGAAAAACAATTAAAAATAGCAAAGATTTTGCTGTTCATACTATTTTCAGGGTGCGAAATAGCGAGTTTTGAGGGCTATGACAGTTAGAGAACAAGTCAGTCAGGGCTAACGACCGTTGTTTGAGGAGTAACCATAGCAATTGCCGCGCAAACGATCAACGGGCAAATACATCGACAAAAGTAAAGATAAAGATAAAAGTTGGCTATTAATTATCGCGTTATTACCGATTTACACAGCAGAAATATATCACAGTAAATAATGTGTGGTTTAAAACAACTTTAAGTCGATTTATAACAGCATATAGCGATAAAAGACTATTTGTATTGCGAGAGACGAACGTCAGGTCGACAGTCGTTACATAATTTGCACACTGAGTAAGTTTTAAAGTTACCATGATATAAGAATTAATTATTTTTAATGGAATTTTGCAGTATTTATTATAGCCTAAAGTATTATTATTATTTTTAAATGAATGTGATAGCTTTAATAACTTCCCCTCCCTCTTGCAGACATCCATTTTAGTTGTTAACTGGGCGGGACAACCTGTCACTCACACCAGAGTCAGTATTTGAGGTCGGTAAAATGAACTTTCCTGCAAATATGTTGCATGTTACTGACATTGACTAATTTACTGACATATCACACGCTGAAAAGTATAAAAGCACAAAGCTGAACATCTCTATTGGACCTTTTTGCTTCTTCCCTCATTTACTTAGTTTTAAATGAAATTTTAAACTTTTCTTCAATGTTTTGATTCTTTACCTTCTTCAACAGAAACTAGAAGTGCAAGTGTGTGTAATACAGGTTGTGCGATCAGGTATTTCTGCTCATGTATCTGTACAGGTGTGTGTGTGTGTGTGTGTGTGTGTGTGTGTGTGTGAATGTGTATAAGGTGTGTGTGTGTGTGTTTCTGTCAGTGTGTGTGTGTTGATTTTTCGTCTCATAAAGCCGTCATGCGTCTCCTGAAGGTTGATTAGCCCAGCGCCAAGTGTCGACGAGAGCCGTAATTCTGTAGAATAAGCTCCAAAACAAAGGCTCAATTACTTTTAAAGCTACAAACATGTTTGCAGAGAGAACTTTATGAGACCATAAAGAGAAGAAACCTCTTCTTAATTACCAGAGGAGTCTTGTGTGTGTGAGGGAGGCGAAACAGAGAGTCCTTAGCTGTCCATCTGTGTTTGCTTTAAGAGGAGGGTTGTTAGCCTGCAAGTGGTAAAATCAGCATGCAAACATGAGGATCCTCAGTCACACCGACACTCTGTTCTCTGACACCAGGGTTAAAGACATTCAGTAAAAAGACACGTAAACATCACCCATTCAATAATAACCCCTATAAGTCTATTTCAAAATGGTGTCGTCTGTGAATACTAATGCAGTATCATTATATCTATTCGAGCCTTGAGAAAGAAGATTGATTTTATTGATTGATAAGCTGGATGCAGCGCTCCAAGCGATGACTTCTGACCCCAGCAAAGGTGTTTATGGGAATTTTAGTGGCTTGTTGGCAGCATGTGGTGAAAATGACTGCTGACAAGCATAGAGGTGGAAAGAAGCAGCCGAAATGTGGTCAATGACTAAAATGTATTTTCAATCACTAATGGATGTGGTTTCAGTGATTGGATCACAAAAATGAGTTTGGACACCATTTTTTGGCCCTGTGTTTAGTGTAAACTTCAGTTGACCATGTCACATGATCCTTCAGAAATCACAATAATATGATGATTTGCTGCTCAAGAAACATTTCTGATTATTATTAATGTTGAAAACAGTTGTGTATGTTTTTTTTTTCGGGGTTCTTTGATGAATAGAAAGAAAAAAACAGCATTATCTGATATAGAAATCTTTTGTAACATTATACACTACCATTCAAAAGTTTGAGGTCAGTACATTTTTTTTTGTTTGTTTGGAAAGAAATGAATACTTTTATTCAGCAAGTATGCATTAAATTGATCAGAAGTGACAGTAAAAACATTTATAATGTTACAAAAGATTTCTAGTTCAAATAAATGCTGTTATTCATCAAAGCATCCGGGGGGAAAAAATGTACACAACTGTTTTCAATATTGATAATGAAAAGAAATGTTTCTTGAGCGGCAAATCAGCATGTTAGAATGATTTCTGAAGGATCACGTGACACTGAAGACTGGAGTAATGATGAAGCTTTGCATCACAGGAATAAATTATGTTTTAAAATATATTCAAATAGAAAACCGTAGTAACACTTTATTTGTCCTTGTTACACATGTTACATGTAGTTACTATAGTAATAACTTAAAAATATGCATAATTAGATGCAACCCTAAACCAAACTTAATCCTATCTCTAACCATATAGTAAGTACATGTAGTTAATTAATATTATTACTTATTATATTATTAGTATTTTAATGTATAATTACACTGTAACAAAGACACCTTAAAATAAAGTGCAACCAAAACAGTTATTTTAAATGATTATATTTCACTTTTTTTGCATCAAATAAATACAGCCTTAATGAGAATAAGAGACTCCTTTTAAAAATTCTTACTAATCGCAATTTTTTGAACGGCAGTGTATATATATATATATATATATATATATATATATATATATATATATATATATAATTAGTAAAGATATTTACATTCCTTCCTAAATTCCTATTTCTATTAGTTCTATTGAGAATCCTGAAAAAAAAATAAAGGTTTCCACAAAAGTTTATCACATTCCACAAATTATTAAACAGCGAAGCTTTTTTTAATCTCTGATAATAATGACAATTTCAACAAATACTATTATATAATATATCTATACACATACACACACACACACACACATTTTTTTAAAACATAAAAATAGTATAGGGGGAGTAAAGAGCCCAAGGCCTTACAGAATGCAGCGTCAGACATTCTGAGACCCCAAGAACAGAACGAATGAGTGACCTCCCACCCAAGAGCCGAGTGAACCCCTGAACTCTCTCCCCAGCTTCACCCCTCAGTCTAACCCCAGCCTCTGGCTACAACACACAATGGAGCGGAGGTGAGGGCGAGGACCTCCCTTCACATGGGGTTGAATATTAAACTAGGCTGCATTTATCCCCTGAAAAACACTTTTCATGGATGCCTCTAATCCATAAGGTCTTTTGCGAGCACCTGGCCATGTTTCACAACATCAGAGAGTTGTGATTTTGCGAGCTGTAGGAGATAATCACAAATCAATAACTCCATCATCGATTACAGATGTGGCTAAATCCCAGAAACAGCCCAGGTTGAGCATGAGATTTAAAGCATCGGTACACCACATGGGCTTTTAAACTGTGTGAAACGTGAAGAGAGGAGAGGCAAGACAGTCTATAGAGTGTATATGTGTGTGAGAGAGAGAGCATTTGTAAGATCTTTTTGCTAGTTCTGCTCTTATCAGTACACATTCTTTTACTGATAACCTAAAGAGCTGATAACATTACGTTTGTTTTCTTTTGTTTCTTTCCATATTGACTAAGTATTTGACTGATTGTGTGTGTGTGTGTGTGCAAACTGGTTATAAGTTAATTTTAGAGAAAAATCTTTAAAATGAGCCATATTCGAAGCCATATGTCAGATATGACCGCAGCAGTGAAGATGATCATATTTTATTTCCTATCTCCTAATTATTAAGTCCACACTAGTTCTGCAGAATATACTATGGAACATTGTGCCAAACTTCCCAATGTGAATTCATTTACAGTTCGTAAGGCGTATCCCTCAGCAAGAGTCTATTCTTTCTCTATAGACCATTACCTGCTCGCACACACACACACACACACAGATACACAAAATCAAACACACACACACACATACACACCCGGATCCGTTTGTAATGCTCTCATGGAAAATGTGCCTGAGTATAAAGGCGTTTGGACTTAAGAGTTTGTGCATTTCTGCCCGATACAAAGAGGAAACTGGCATATCTGTGTCACTAGTTCTATTTCTGCATACAGTATATGTGCGCTGTTACCTGCTGGTATTGTAATGAATAATCAATTAGATACTGCATCAGTGAGATGTGAAAAAGTGTTTTAGTGTAGAAATGAGTTTCTGGAAGGGATGGGGTTTTTTTTACCCAAGAAGACAAGGGATAATGTCAAAAACAAATAATACAAAATGCTATTATTAATATTATCCAAAAAACAGTTAGCATAAATAAATAAAAGATAAAATGAAATAGAATAAAATATCAAATGATCAAATCTGAAGTGTGACACAGGAAGAACGTCTAATATAATTTATAATTTTCTTAACTAATATGAGAGTAATATAGGACTTTTAATAAACAAAGAATAACTGCACACTTTCAACGTAACTTTAACACAGAACAAGGAACTGAAGAAAACTGAGGGCTTAAATCCATAAGAGAAGATAATAAAATGAACAGGGAACAGGTGTGTATCTCAATTAGAAACCATGGAAACAAAGAAGGAGCTATAACTCAAGGTAAACGGAAACAGCGGAAACTGAACTTTAAAAAAAAAAACTATGAAAACATAGCCCTTATGGTATTACTGTATTTATTATTGTTGAAATAATGTAAAATGTGCTCAAAAACATGTACACTAACATTTAAAAGTTTTGGATCGCTAAGATTTTTGTGATGTTTTACAAAATAAGTTTATTTGATCAAAAATACTGTAAAAATAGTAATATTGTGAAATATTTTTCTATGTTTTCTATTTGAATATATTTTAAAATGTAATTTATTCCTGTGATCAAAGCTGAATTTTCAGCATCATTACTCCAGTCTTCAGTGTCACATGATCCTTCAGAAATTATTCTAATATGATGATTTGCTGTATATTAGACATCGAACATTTCTTATTTTCATCTGTTGAAAACAGTTGTGCTGCTTGATATCTTGGTGGAATCTGTGATAATTATTTTCAGGATTCTTTGATGAATAGAAAGTTCAAGAGAACAGCATTTATGTGAAATATAATTTTTTTTGCAACATTATAAATGTTCTCCTACAAGCCTATATGTATATATATTCATTTACATTAGACTAAAAAAAACCAAAGGCAAATAGAGGACTTTGCCTTCCCATTTCAGAAGTCGACCATGTGACACCAGTGTCTGGTATATACATGAGTTTATCCTTCACATATCAACTCTCCCATTACCATCTTTTCCCCATCTCCCTCTCTGTTTCCCATTATCCTTCTGAAAGACAGTGCCCACTCTCATCTCACCCCTCAATTTGTATGTATGTATTCAAGGGTCTTTCTGGGGATGCATTTTTGTGCAAGGATGCCCTATAAATCTGCCAGCGACAAGCAAAGCCGTCTGCACAATGCTGGGAGGAGATCACAATGATGTCACTGAAATCCAGCCTTATAAGAGTCAAATGATTTAATAATATTTAGTTTCTACTGGATTCATAAGACGTGCGTTATCATGCCCCGATGATGCACTGTTATTAAAGGCTGTAGCTGGATTTGTTCGTCTAAAGCAGAGCAGATGGACACTGGTCCCAGGCCTGTGCAACTGCTGCTGATCCATATCCAAACACAGCAGCCCTCATCCCTGATCCAGTAGGCATCCCCGGAATTTCAGCTCTCTGCTCCCCTCCCGTCCTCCCGCTCACCCTAAAGCCCCGCTCCATCTCCTCCTAATCTCCCGCTCAGACACCCTGAATTAACGCCACATTCTCCGCTGATAAGAGTTTAATGCATGTCTCTGAAGCATCAGACGTCAGCAGCGCTGATAGGGAACAGAGATGCTATATGTTGCGTCTATGGTCACTGTAGCTCAACGTATGAGATGCCATTAGAGCACAGCTTGCTTGTGGCTTTCGCAGACAAACGGCACATCTTTTTCAATGCATAATGCAACGTCAAGCCGTTTAATTTGGCCAGCCCTTATACTTTCTTATGACACCGTGTTGGGAGTAACGCATTACAAGTAACTTGAGTTACATAATCAGATTACTTCTTCAAGTAATTAGTTTAGTAACGCAAGTTACTTTTTCACATTTATTGACTGACAGCTCTTCTGTCCCTGTGTAGAGAGAAATAAAGGTCAGAGGTGTTGTGTCTCTGAGTGAACATGATAGTTATTGTAGTGCTAAACTAAATGTGAACATGCATTTACTCACGTCACTTGCACGTGAGTACTTAAACATTAAGTACTCCTCAAAATGCTCGAAATGCAATCTCAGAATTTAACGCAGTCCTATAATAATTAACTATATTAAATTACATAAACATGTACTTTATGTATTTAATCTCACTTTATTAAACAATGTCTTTGCTGCTGACCTTCAGTGATCTACTTCAACCATACTACCAAGCTAAAAATTACTTTATATTAGATTTAGAAATAAGAGCGTTGAACTTCCTTCTCCTGTTTCCTATTAATCCAGAATGGCAGCACAGCTGAAAGGTTTGTTTGAGCTGCGCCCACTGCTGTACAGGAGTAAATATGCATTTCCTTCAGCCTGAGGCTTATTCATTTCACTTTTGGTGTGAAAGGGCCTTTGACACAAATTAGAAGGGTAATTTTTTTTTAAAATTGAGATTTATATGTCATGTGATTAAATAAGCTTTCCATTGTTGTATGGTTTGTTAGGATAGGACCATATGTGGCCGAGATACTACTATTTGAAAATCTGGAATCTGAGGGTGCAAAAAAATCGAAATGTTAAGTAAATCGTCTTTAAAGTTGTCAAAACGGAGTCCTTAGCAATGCAGATCCACTCACAAAAATACATTGTTGATGTATTTATGGTGGGAAATTTACAAAATATCTTCATGGAACATGATCTTTACTTAATATCCTATTAATGTTTGACATAAAAGAAAAATCGATAATTTTGACCCAATGTATTGTTGGCTATTGCTACAAATATAACTATGTGACTTATGACTGATTTTGTGGTCCAGGGCCACATTTGCCAAAAATAAAACTTATTTTTATTGGTTTTAAAAAACAAACAAGCCCAGCCCAGGTGAGAAAAAGTAACGCAAAAGTAATGTAACGCATTACTTTTCATAAAAAGTAACTAAGTAATGCAATTAGTTACTTTTTTTAGGGAGTAACGCAAAATTATAATGCATTACTTTTAAAAGTAACCAATTAGTGTGCCAGCAGCCAATCCATATGCTGTCCTGCTAGCTTAGCATTCACTAACAAAAAAGAACTATGGTATTACCCTGTTTTTTTGGCTATGTAACATAGATACAGTGACTTTACCATGGCACTGCCACAGAACGTAGAGTTGTAGAGTTGTTCAAATAATTCCACTACAACAGCAAGAAAAAGCAAAACAAATCCATTTCTCCATGTGCTCGTTTGCCCGTCGCAGAGATTAGCTTAGCCTAGCATCTAACTTAATAAGTAAGTGGGCCAAGAACTCTGAGTCACCAGAACAAACAAAGAAACACCCTCCGCTGTATACACACTCACACAGTCCCACACAAATACACACAGAGAACAATTACAGGAGACCTGTTGGTACTCAGAGAGCAGCGTTGGTGCAATGTTTACCAACGGATTTAGGAGTAAATCTGCCCCCTACATTCCTATTGAGATTCAGACTGAGCCTTAAGAGAGAGCAGGATTACTGGCCGGTCTCTATAGACCCCACTGTACACACAGTGCTCGGCCTTAAAAGAGCCTGACAAAAACTTGCCACAGCAGACAGACACAGAGAGAAAGAGATTAAAACCATAAAAGTTGAATTTGCCACTCTAAATATTTGAGACAGAGTCGCTTGTTATCAAATAACTTGGTGCAAATATCTTATTTATTAATGGCTCTTGTCATATATGACAGTTCAGGGCTATCAAGCTCCACAAAAGACAAAGAAACATCATAAAAGCATATGAATTCATAGGACTCGTGTGTAGTTTTCTTAATAGCTCAGTATGAGGAACAAACTGAAATTTAGAGGGATCCCATGTGAAAAAGATGCATACATAATTTAATTTTTTATATGAAGCAGTTTGTAATTTTTTAAAGAAGTTTAAACAATAAATACTGTATAGCGGCTCTTTACTGTCGCGTGACAGACCGCTGTCGCCCCTCCAGTTCAAGCAGCTCGTGAACCGATCATCTCTTCATACTAGTTCATTTATATCAGAAGGAATGTTGTTTCAAGTGCGGAAAGACGTGAGTACACACAATTTTTCAAGTTCAAGTTCACCAAAATTAATTTAATAACTCCCCTGACTGCTTTGTCAGACAAAATGGTGGATTCAGGGTTATGATTGGTCAGATTACCTGTCAATCAAACTGGGTCAATTGGGTCAAAAACGCTTTAAAGTTCAGCTAACTGCATTTAATATAAAATTAAACTACAATGCATTTACATTTAATTGCAAATTACATGCAATTAAGTGCGCAGAATATGAATGCTAAAGTTTTTTTTCCCCATAATTATTCAATTATTATTATTTCACTGAAGTGTTCTTCAAAATAAAAGTCTACAGCTTTGGAATGACTTAAGATAATTCTCGTTTTTGGATGAACTATCACTTTAAGTTGTTGTTTAGTTGTGATCAGTACAGTCCGGTATATTGAGTGAATCTACAGTTATAGTAAAATGAATGGTCATCAGAATGCAAACACAGCACTAATCTCCACTGCATACAGTGTTTACCGTTGTTGTACTGACAAGTATTCTGTTTTTAACCATAACTGAATAACTGGGTGAGAGAGTTATGTCCTTGTTTATGTGAGTTTGTCTTTGAAGAAGTGCCAACCATGTCACAGTTAACAGCCAATCCAATAAGCGAGTGACATCATCCTTTTAAATATTTCACAGCTCTCTAAAGTTATTTCAGTTCTATCTGATCTTTTATGAAAAAAAGTCTTTTTCCTTCGAGCGTCTCAAAATTTGGTTTTCACATCACGAGTCAAAAACTACAATAACGATTTCCAAAGATTCTGAAACTTCACATTTGTATAAAGCCAGCAAATATTCAGAACATCATTTGCATGCATTATTAGCACTGCTTGAAGTCTTTGAGGTACATAAACGCTTGAAGGTGAATAAATGATAAATGCATTAGGATGGAGAAGGATTTGATTTGGGGTGTCCTTGTGATTCATCTGTTCACTCTTGCTTTAAGTAAGACCTTTATATTTGAAACTGTAATAGCTCATTCTACTGTGGTAGTGTAAACTATAACAGCAGTTTTCAAACTGGGTCACACAGTGGAAATTATAATCAACATGAACCATGTTTAAAGTTCTTTGAGCAAGTTTATAACTTAACAATACTAACATAAAAATACTTACATACTCCGTCTTAGCCTGTGTTGTGCAATCAGATTCACAAACAAATGATTTTTATGACTCTGTTCTTTTAATTAATCATTCAGAAAGACTCGCAAATGTATAAGTTGCCAGTTTGAATCAGTTTGACAAATACTTCACTGAATAAACTCACCTAATCCATCAGAGCAGCTACTGAATCCAACAAATGACTCACTGAACTGCAAGTTCCATGTCAATGAATCATTAGTCTACTTCAATATTTATGACAATAATATGACAAACTGAGCTAAAAGAGAATAAATAACATTTTTTTTCACTCTAAACAGTTTGTGGTGGGTCTTGAGATTGATTAAACCACACTAGCTGGTTTATATATCTGGATTATACCTCTCTTTTGTTTTAGAGTCCCCCTGTGGTGAAAATCTATGGTGTTTTTTTACATGCTTTAAGACAAACCATGTACAAAATCATAAGTGACATGTGTGTGAAATATCAAAGTTAGCGTCAGTTCTGGCAGCTCGTATCAGCTGACTCTCAGCCGATCCACATCGACCTATGGGAATGCTATGCCTATCACAGCATCCCTATATAAGGTCCGTTCAATATTATCAGCAGCTTCATCGCTTTGAACAGGAGCTAATTACCCTCCTCCATCCCCAGCTCCCCCTTTCATTCAGTCAAGACTTGACCTTCTGATATTCCTCTTCAAATCAGACTCATTATTCTCGAATTATGTTGTTCATTAAATTATTGCATATTAATGACATCTGTAGTACATTTATGTTGGCTCTGTTCTGTTAACCCTCTCCCTGCTCTTATCCATGCTAGGCTTGCTCTATGGAGTTCTTGGCCAGAACACAACCATACCGCCAATTGATGATAGTGATCCTGACAGAAGTATATTTATGCACTGTATGCATTTTTGAAATGTACAGATATGCAGTATATGCTACGTGTGCCATATGCACAGTATACCCAACAGATTCCATGCATCCTTGTACTTCTGGTGCACTGATTAGATATTCTCATACTCTGCTGCTTGAATATACATGGCCACTAACACAACGGTATACCCTTGCTTTTGATGCTTCTTGTACCATAAATCCAGCCTTTACTGCTACCACATATCCCACATGCTGCTAATGCTGAATGATTCATTTTCATGGTTATGAAAGAGACAGAGAATCTTGGCTCTTCCACAAGACACATGAGAATTATTATTGAGGTTTATGTAAACTCATAACCTTGCTCTCGGTCAGAATTAATCTATGATTATTATGCATGTTTACACACTAGGATTCTTAACATACCCTAACACACACACAGAGCGAGAGACACTCGCGCACACACACACCCTTTACGAAACGTAAGCAGATTAAAGCCAATTTTCAGCTTGTTCAAGTTCTATTTTTAGCTGTTGGATTTTTTCAGTTCAAACCTCACTGATCAGGCCAACATCAAAAAGAAATAGTGATAGAGCGGGGAGCGAGGGAGGAAGAGAGAGAGAGAACAGGAGTTTGAAAGTGACATGCAATCTGCCGCATTCGAGAGAGAGGGAGACAGAGAGAGAGAGGGAGTTAGATGAAACAGACTGAAAGAGGCTCAGAGAGGACTCTTCTCTTACTACTAATGACTGAGGGGGTGGACAAAGAGCCACGGCTCTTCCCCCGTTCTCTGTTTCTTTACTCACAAAGCTGCCATCACCCCATTCTCTACTCCTTTTATTCACCTCTTACTCACACATACACGAATATTAAGAGGAGCTGAGAGTTTGTTTTATCTGATTGGTTGAGATATCTGGTTTTATGATGTAGGTTGTCCCAGCGGCCCATCGTTCAGTTTGAGTTCATCACTTTTGGCTTTTTTCAGAAATAATATCAAGAGTTTATTACCTACAGTAGGCTATGCTCACACAGTCAGTGTTTGACAGCTGTAATCATTCAAATTGTCCTGTATTAAGGTGCGGTCACATTTACCGTTGCTTGGTGAAATTTTGTGGGCGAAGTCGAGCCATTCCAATAGGAATCTGCACACTTTGGAGTTTCGTGTGAGGGCAAAAAAGTTCCCAGGAAGCTGCTTGGTTTAAAAATGGCTATTGACAACAGACAATTTGTGCCTATGGAATTTTGCTGACGTTTCGCTAATGTGACAGCACATTTAGTGTATAGCTTCCTTTAAATGACATTTGTTGGTATAACTTCAGATCATCAGGTTGATTCGCTAACATTCATAATTTTCACGTTGCACCCTAATAGGAAAGCCCACCTGGAGGGCAAAACAACGCTTTCCTTCATTGCGTGCCAGTGTTTTTTACCAGGTTTTTTTCTAAGTACTAATTTAGGAAGACAGTGATATTAAAAGACCAAATTCAGTATACACATTTTTGATGATGCATACAGGCAAGCCGATGAACCCATAATATAAACACAATGCACAGTTTCTCGTTAACTGTTTTGAAAACCATCATAAAGAAAATCCTTAACCATTTAGTTTGTGGCATTCATATTCTAGGCACATCTGCTCGCTTGTGCGTCTTCAATAAGGTTTATACTGGATCTTTTCAAATCACAGTTTTAGTGCATTAAGGCACTTTAAATGTTTTTCATGTTAAGCGTTCTAGAACGTCCCGCTGTTTTTAGTGGTTGAAATACTGCAGCAGGTGCTGTATGTGGATCACAAGCATTGCATTTTGTTCACATGTTTTTATTTTTCTTCTTTTGAGGTCTGTAATGCAGTTCTATGCATGTTCTGCCCTTCAGGTCACCATGGCAGTCAAGTGACTAAAACTATGAATTAAATCAAATTAACTTGTACAGTTTTTTTCTTACGTGACAAAAAATTTGCACCAAAATTTGTCATCCCAATATGAACCAAAAAAAAAAAAAAAAGATTTCATAATGAGTTTTGGTAACACTTTACAATATGGATTCATTTGTAAACATTAGATAACTACATTAGTTAACACAAACTAACAATGAACAATACTTTTACAGCATTTATTAATCCTAATCTTAATGTTTACCTCAGCATTTGCTAATTCTTTTTCAAAAGTTAACATTATGCACTGTGAACTAAAATGAACATAGACAATGTTATAACTAGCATGAACAAGCTAATTAAGAAAATACTCCTTTGCTAATTTGCTAGCATGTTAGCAATACCACTTGCTTAATGAGTATAGTAATATTAAACATTTAATATACCTGTTTTTAAACCAAACCGCATGCACCACTTGCTGATGCGTGATGATAACTATCCAAAAACCCACATTAGCAGAAATCTTTCCAAATTAGCATAACAAAACATTAATTGCTACTAGATCTCACACTTAACATTAATCTTGCACACACAAAAAAAAACATTATATAACACTTCATTTTATCATTTACTCTCCCTTTCGAGTGCCATGGGCAAAGCATTCTGGGAAATAGAAAACCCAGCCCAGTTTCAGTTAAACTTAAGTTCGTAAGACTCAAAAAAAATGAAACAGTTCAGTTTACCTAAAATATATCAGTTCTGTGAACTTGAAAGAAAAAGAAATACTAAAGTTAAAGTACAAAAGTTAACTAATTTGTTTAATTTAAGTTGGTCCTACTTAAACCAATTAATTATTTTGAGTGTTAGGGTTTACAGTGCAGCAATACACTTTTCACCAGTTTTTTTTTCTGCCACCACAAGTGAGGTAACTGACATCTTCTCCCAAATGGTCTATATCTAATGCAATGTTGCTTCTTAAGTACATTTATGTTGTTTATAAACTGGAATATTTGACAAAAATACTCATGGGGAATAGAATTTCATAGAATACTACTGTATTCTGCTGCTGTGAAAATGTATATATTCACAGTCTGGTGCAAAACACTCTCTCGCCTTAACCCAAGACCTGTTTGAACCTGCTGGTTGGGTGCACATGTTTGTGTCACAGTTTGGCAACTTTATTTTGACCGCCTCCTGTCACAAAGCTCATCAGCAGCTCGCGTTAAACGAGTCCAACAACCGTTGCGACCCTCCCACCGACCTCTAACCCCACACCACCGGAGAAACAGCAAACCAAAGAGTGTGTTAGAGAGCGTGAGAGAGAGAGAGAGAGAAAAGAACGATAGTCTAGAGTGGATGAAAGAGCAGAGATTAGCTCTAAATAAACTCTGTCAGGCAGAAAACGGTAGGAGGCTGACAACGAAGCTACCTCAGTCCCAAATCTCTCTTTCTGTTTAACACGGTCTCTCTCCCTCCCTCACTCAGTATTTTACTTTCTGGCCAACAATAGTAGGAGGTGCGAACTGCAGGCCTCATGAAGGTGGACTGTATAGGGATTAGAGCTTTTGTTGGCAAAATACAAATTACACATCTCCCAGTACTCTCTCTCTCTTTTTCATTCACTTCTTTTGTCTGTCTTTCCCTCCCTCCGGAGCTTCTCCCAGTGGTCTACATCAAAATTTCCCTTTCACTCTTCATCTATCTTGACTCCCTAAAAAAAGGAGAATGAGCCACAAAAAAGAGGTTGAGAATGACGACTTCAAATGAATCAAATGTAATTCTGACATTTCTGGGCATAATCTCCTCTCATCCTTTAAGATTTTAATTGCCTCGACATGCATGGTAATCACCCCACAAATAAGTGCAAGCTGAAATTACTGTATATATGTGGTCGCACTGACACAGGGTGTCCAGAACTCGAATTGAAATCATATCCACTGAGATGTGGGACTTTTGTTTTCCTGGCCTGAGCTGAAATACAGAAGCTCATATAGGTGGTACCCTAACCAGGGGTGTATATTTTGCAGTTGCCCAATTACTTAAAGAAAGTAATTCACCCAAAAATGAAAATTCTGTCATCATTTAACCGATGACCGTGACCCGATCATCTCTTCATTCTAGTTCATTTATAGCATCAAATAAACATGAACGGACAGAAGGAATGTTTCAAGCACGGAAAGACACACAATTTTTCAAGTTGAAGTTCACCAACGTTAATCTACTAACTCCCCCGACTGCTTTGTTAGACAAAATGGTGGATTTGTGGTTATGATTGGTCAGATCGCCTGTCAATCAAACTGCCGACGAAGGGTCGATTTCCACTTTGACGCTTCAAAAAGTTCATAAAGAGAATGCAAAACGAATCCATATGAATTGAGCGGTTAAGTCCAATTGACTCAGTTGCTTTATATGATGAAAATAATTTAATTTAGGCCTTTATTCACATATAAACATTCATCAGCAAGCTGTAAAGAATACCGAACCTGCTTGACACACGAGAACAAAGCTCTTCCGAATGAACCTCATTTGTTTCTAGCTCTCGGCAAGCAAACATGATGCATGAGGTGATGAATATTAATGTGTGAATAAAAGCCTAAATTCAAACTGTTCATCATATAAAACGATCGAGTCCAGTAAATTTGGACTGAAGTGACAAAAAGCTCTCAAATTTCATCAAAATACCTTAATTTGTGTTCCCAAAGTGAACGAAGGTCTTATGGGTATGGAAAGACATGGGGGTGAGTAATTAATGACAGAATTTTCCTTTTTGGGTGAACTAACCTTTTAAATTGGGCTCTGGCGTGGTAAGATTTTGATTTGGGCTTTTGTAGTTCTTAAACTACAAACACAGAACTTGCAATATAAAAGCAGCCAAAGAGTTCAAATACTCAGTGTATTAATCATTAACCATTCGCAATCCAGTTTAGTATGCGCAAAATGTGCTGAAATAGCGCTGCAAAATGAGTATGTAAATAAAGTCATTAAATAAAGTACAAACACACTCCTTTCTATGCAAATTTGGCTCATTATAAATAGCACCTAATTCAGAAAATTCAGCACTATTTTAATTAACATTGTGCTATCATGGCCATGGAAAGCAGGTGTTAAATAAATTTTCATTCTAAAGAGACTTTTTGAATGACTTTTCTATTGATCGTGGCTTGTAGTAATTCATTAAATAATGATCATATGACAAAGAACATTAGGCTATATATAGACAGGGCTCTGTCGTGGAGAACACTTTTAAGTGACCGGTAGGTGTCTGGAGTTGTGATGCTGGACCGCCACGGTTTGGGATGCTCTTTACTAGTCAGAAGTTGATTCAGTAACCGATCACTTATTTGGTTTATTCAGTGCATCGGATTCATTCAATGAAAGACTCATCAGAGAGAATCAAACCGGTTCTAGTCTTAACGAACGATTTATTAAGAGACCCGGTTCATTAGAGTCATTTGGTTGTTAAACTTCTGCTGTATGTCTATGATTACAAGAACTGGTTCATTAGAGTTGGACTGCACTAGCTGTGCTGTATGTGAAGAGGCGATGTCTTATTGTTTTGCATTGCACAATCTTTTTCATCAAATTCAACATATTTGGACTAAACCCCTACTCTAGCTTACTCTAGTTTATGGTACTGAGCAATGTATGAAACTTGTATTGTGAGCACTTCCTGTGCTATTTGCCAATTCATGAAGAATCGCTTGTTTGTTTTCCTCACTTGTAAGTCGCTTTGGATAAAAGCGTCTGCTAAATGACTAAATCTAAATGTAATGTAAATGTAAACCACTCAAATCATATGGATTAGTTTTACAATCTCTTTATGAACTTTTTTAAGTGTCAAAGTCTCAGTTGCGTAGCTGTCAATGGAGGGACAGAAAGCTCTCAGGTTTCATTAAAAAGATTTTAATTTGTGTTCCGAAGATGATCTGCTTTGTCAGACAAAATGGCGTATTCGGGATTAGGATTGGTCAGATCCTCTGTCAATCAAACGGGTTTTGTTGTGAAAACCTGGCAACCCTGGTTTGGAACAACATGAGGGTGAGTGATTAATGACATAGTTTACATTTTTGGGTGAACTAACCCTTTAAAGTGTAAAAATAATATATAAGAAGTAAATTATAAGTTTGATGTTAAGTTCACTTAAAGAATATACTTGCAGTATAAAACTACTAAACTAGTAGTACTGTTTGTAGCACTGTAGTAGTACTGTTAGTTGTACTGTAGTACTAGTACTGAGAGTTTACTTCAAAGTACCTTTCATAAACTAAAAAATGCAAGTATTTAACCAGTGAACTATCAGTAAACCTATGATTGCGATACAAACGAAAAACGTAGTTGCAAATTGTGTCCCAAATGATGCACTGTACACAATACACTTATGTATTTATGCACTATACACTCATTCATGTATGTATGCATTTTATAAGGTTATTTTGTCATTCAACATCGGCGTCTGTTAGCCCCTCTCCCTCCACTAAGTAATTACAGCTGCGACAGTTGAGTGAATGAGGTGTCCAACATTCCACACTTCGTTTTTTTTTTGTTAATTAAGAGTGTTATTTGGGTATTTAAAGGGATAGTTCTCACAAAAATGAAAATTCTGTCATCATTTACTCACCCTCAAGTAGTTCCAAACCTGTATGAATTACTCTGTTCTGCTGTACACAAAGGAAGATATTTGGAAAAATGTTTGTAACCAAGCAGATTTCGCCCCCCCATTGACTACCATAGCAGGAAAAATAAATACTATGGCAGTGAATGGGAGGCGAGATCTGTTTGGTTACATACATACTTTAAATATCTTCCTTTGCGTTCAGCAGAACAAAGAAATTCATAAAGTTGTGGAAAACCTTGAGGGTGAGTAAGTGATGACAGAATTTTCATTTTTGAGTGAACTATCCCTTTAAATGGCATTATTTACAAAACGTCATGGAATAGTGCATATTTGGACACACGCTAGTTGTGTATTCAAAGTTTATTAAAGTGTACTAAAGTCTACTAAAAAGTGGGCCAATTTAGTACCAAGTAGTATTGACAATTATACTACATTGATGCCTCTGTATCCTTGCTACATAAGTAAAGTTCAAGTACATTTTGAGCATACTTTAAGTAAACTTAAAAATGAACTTATTTTTTGGGAGGGCAATAGGACCTTTATACAGTACTGGCCTTTGTAAAGGCTGTAAGTCTATCCCTCGTTTTCATCATCGTTAAATTTCGTATAGCGTCTAACTTGACTGCCTATTATGTGTATACTGTTTGAACCTACTGGCAGGTTGTGGTCGTCTGCTGCATCCTCTACATCTGAGCACATAGACAGCATGAGCAAATATATGGCGTTATCTTAGTGAATTTCCTCTTTTAATATAATATGAGTAGGAACACATTTCTATAGCGTTGTGTTGATGAAGGTGTTCTTGATCCGTACTGATGTGGCTGTGGGGGTGTATGAAGCAAGACCATATCCTGCATACACTTATGAAATCAGGAATGCATGGAGACACTCACACAGACGGAGGTGCAGAGGGAAGAGCTGTCTGAGCCTCTGTAAACCTTTCACCTCTGTGCCAACCTGAGAGAAAGCTGTTGGATGCCAGATTGTCTAGGTCTGTGTTTTTTCTCCTAGTCTTGGGCATTAGCCGCTCTTTGAAGAGCCCACTGACTGATGAAGACCAGGTGTGACTATGTGCCTCAGTGTGTGTGTGTGTGTGTGTGACAGACAGACAGACAGTGAGAGAGAGAGAAAGCGAGAAGGGAAAGACAGAGCTTAAGTAAGTATACACTGGAACTGTTGGTAGGAATGACTCTTATATAATTTATGTGTTTATCTTCCAAATTCATGTTTTTATATACAGATTTGGCTTTACAAATCTGAACAATGCTCTCACTAATATGGTGAAAACATCTAAAATGTATGTATAAAAGATGCATAAATGTGCAAAATCCGGTTTTGAGACTACATTCAAAATATGGGATTTAAATTTCTGTTTAATCCTGGAAAATAAAGTGAATGTTTTAGGCTCTTAAAAAATGTAAAACATAACATGTTATGATATAAAATGAATAAATGTCTTCAACGTTGATAATAATAAAAAATGCTTCTTGAGCATCAAATCAGAATGAATAAAGAAAGATTGTGACACTGAATACTGGAGTAATGACTGCTGAACATGTAGCTTTTTAATTATTTAGGGTATAATAATATTGCACAATATTACGGTTTTACTGTATTTTGATCAGCCTTATTGAGCATAAGAGACTTTAAAAAACATTTAAAAAAAAAAACTTACAGCCCCAAATTTTTAAACGGTATTGTAATAATAATAATAAAAAAAAGTATTAAAAAAGAAAAATGCAATATAGAAGCATTGTCAGTAGTGGGAGTCACACACAAACATAGACACACTCATATGTGGAAACTCAAATCTCCTTTAGTGTTCCACATTAAAACACCTTCTACCAATCTTCCAGGTACACATAATTCACCGTTCGCAAAGACCCGCCCATTAGTTACTGTTGCTTTGTCTGACAAGCCATGCGCTCTCACCACACACATCATGTTCTGATGTTTTCATGCAGTGAAAAATACATCGAGGAGCAAAGAGGACACACGTCGACAGACAAGACAGAGCAGGTTACTTTTGATATGAAACCAAGTTTCAAATTTCAAATATTGTAATTTAAAAAAAAAAAAAAAAAACTGATCATCTGTTCATACTAGTTCTTTTATAGCATCAAATAAACATGAATGAACATCAGAAGGCGTGGAAACACATGAGTACACACAATTTTTCAAGTTCACCAACGTTAATTTACTAACTCCCCTGACTGCTTTATCAGACAAAATGACGGATTCGAGGTTATGATTGGTCAGATCGCCTGTCAATCAAACTGCCGGCGAAGGATCAATCAAAGTGTCTCGTGTGACCACTTTGCTTGTCACTTTCCTCGCTGGATTGTCCTTGTCTAACTTTGAAGACTAATTTGAATAAAATGATTTCTTCAAAATGCTGAGGGCTTAAAAATCGTATGAATCTCTGAAAGAAAATATATTGATCATACAGAGGTTATACCCTGTGTGCCATAGGGCCAAGGTTACAGTGATTTGTACACAGAATCTATAGCATATTCTTGCATTTTCTATGCTGATATCAGAGGAAATTCTGCAGGCCTCATTGTCAACTGAAAGCAAATAACTGCGTACTTTAACCCTTTAAATGCGTGAGTTTAAAATATTTTAGCTGACCCCCCAGAGTTATTTTTTTAAGGCGGCCGTTTAAAGCGTTTACCCTTATTGTAACACACACAATAACACTGTATGACAGATGTATCGCTATTATTTTGTTTTTACTTTTTTATTTAAAATATTCACAAACTTGCTTACCATGTCATCAACCATCTGATATTCCGATTCTCAGATATGTGTAAGTGAGTGTGTTTTGTCATTTAAAAACCTTTACAAATGATCTTTATCTTCATTTATTATGCGAGATGGGCGCCGACCATCTTAGTTTGCGCCACAGCACTTGAATTCATCAGTTTCTCCCGAAACACAAGTGGCGCTGGTGAACTAGAAGAATAACAGAGTAAACTTTATAATTACTTAGGCGCACTATACGTGTCTGATATGAAGAAACTCTCCGTCTGCAAATTATATTTGAATGGATTGTTATTGGTGCTTCTACTTACATCTGACATCAGTTTGTATGCTAAATGTATTGTTTTACTGGTGCTTATGTGTATTTGAATGTCTGAAGCCTTAAAAAAACATTATGTGGCTGAAAACACTGCATAGTTGTGCTATATGACAAGCGCTGAGCGTTTCCGTCGCAAAAGTACAGGTTGAATCTGGCAGTCATGTGACGTCACTGAACGTTGTACTCTCAGGGGCACAACAAAAAAATCCCTAATAAAAGTAAAAAAGTATCGGTTTATTAATTTGTGTACAAGAATGCTCTAAACATGTCGCTGACAAAAGTTGAGTCATCATCTGATCGACGACAATTTCAACAAAGCTTTGCAAGTGCCCAGCATGCATTGCAGCTGCATAGGTGTCTTTATTTTTTGAAGATAGGTCAACATTTTTTAGTGTGGCTTATGTTTTGAGGCCATTTTAGGATTATGATCTTAAAAAAATTTTTTGGTAATTTTATTGTCCTTTTTCTCCTCAATCTTTCCCCCCTCTCGATGTTTCCCTTGCACGTCTTGTTTGTATAAGGCATTTCTCTCTGTCAGCAGTGCTATGTTTAATTCTCGCTCACCAAGACCATGCCAACCCAAGCAAGAAGCCTACTACTGCTACTGTACTCTCTCTCATACGCACACACACGCTCTCTCCTGCAGTAAAGTCACTGTTACCGTGTCTAAGTATGGTCAGAGGGATGGTCGTGTGGTCACTTTCCTCAAGTCTGTCTTCGTGCAGCTATATGAAGCCTGTATCCCACACTGTAACCATAATGTTCTGGGAGGGGCAGGGGAATGCTGTCAAAATGTTGTGTAAACAAAAGCATCTCTTTTAATAGAGCTACTCCCAAATTACACTAAACCAATAAGCCACAGAACAGGCTCTGATTGCAAAAACAAGCTCACATTCAGAGGCAGTGGCTTACAACTTCTGAAGAAACGCTCTGCAAAGCGCCCGAGTTTATAGAGCTGCAAAACAAGAGAAAAACACCAGCAGAGTAAATATGAAAGCCTTTAATTTTCAACTAATCTCTTTCATCCCTAGCCATCAAAAAATGTCATTCGAGGATCTTCTGACCATCTCCGCGCTGCTAAACACCAAGAAAGCTTAAAAATAGCGTTACAGTAAGCATGCATGTATGCACAGAGAGGGAAACATAATATTTAATAAAGACAGACATTTATATTTTTGTGCATGCTGCAATCTGTATGTGTTTTGACAGGATGATCACATTTCATAAAATATGTCTGGAAGAAAGAATAACACACAGTTGTATGCGTGTGTGTGTGTGTGTGTGTCATTCTTGATCCAGACAAAAGCAACTTTCAGATGCACTGTGTAAAACCTAATCTTTATTGGATTACAAAAGCACCCAGATTTATACACATATAAACATGCACATAAATGTATGGAATTAAACACTGAATAGTTTGAAAATTTTTTAATTCTCATGTTTATCAGTAATGCTGTGAAGGGAAAGATGGGATTTCACCATGTCTTCTGTTATTCTGCATAATCCTCATAAATGTACAGCACAAGTGTCAAGGCCAAATAAGGATGTCTGAGAATTTAGCTATTCTTTTAAAAATATAGTTTAAAACGCATGTGCCAGGTTTTTAGAAATGTAGTCTTTGTTGGTTTTGTACATTTTTGAGAAAATTTAATAGCATTTTCTATAAAATGTTTGATTTATTAACTCTGCAAATGTCAAGTGATGCAGCCATCAAGTAAAAACTATTAAAATACTTTCCTTGCACCTTGACTGCATGAGAGCACACCTTATGAAGTAATTTCAAAAACCTTTTTTTTCCAAGGTAAAAACTGATAAAAATTGGTCTTGGGTTTCTCAGAGCTATTGCATATGACCTGAACAACACATACTTTTTCTTAAAAAAAAAAAAAAATATATATATATATATATATATATATATATATATATATATATATATATATATATATATATATATATATTACTTTTACAGTGACTGTAAAAAATGTTCAGGATTTTAACGGTAAAATCCTGTAAAAATGCTACAGTGAAAAACAGTTAATTGGTTTACAGAAAGTTTCCATACTTTATACGGTGAATAACTGTAATAGCTGTAATGGTATATTTAATGTAATTTTACAGTAACATACCGTTAAATTGACAGTTTTTGGATGTGAAAAATATCAAGTCATTGTATAATTCCCACAATTCCTTGCATGACTCTTCACATTTGATGTATTTTCGTTGAAATATCACTGTTTCTTCTTAGTTTTTTCTACATTAGGGTTTTATGTTACATCTAATTTTGTTAAATTAGTGTTTATTGCAGTTTTAAAATTTCATGTGTTACCATGATGGTGTTTAGTGTTTGTGTGAATGACACTGTGTGCACCTTCTATATATTATTATTGTCATTCTCAGCTTTTGAAAAAGCTACTTGTAATGCATTTTGATTCATCATGTGACTCATGTGTTTTTGGTGTTGTCAGTGTATTACAAAGGTATAAAACAGGTTCAATAGGTTGGTAAATTAACATTATATTAAATAAAGCAATACGTTTTTTTACTGTACAGTGATGAAAAATAAACAGTTATGAACCGTAATTATTACTATATTAACATTTAAATTATATGGTTTTGAACTATAAAATAAACAGCTGTACCGTAAATTCTAAAACGTTACTACCAGATTTTTTATGGCAAAGTTCTGCCGCTTTTTACTGTAAATTTTACAGGATTTGTTTTTTTACAGTGTATATATAGTTTTTATTTTGAGAATTTAGTTATCAATGACACTTTTTTACAATCTCGATCTCCAGACAGTTGTCACACAAATAAGATCCAAAAAAAAAATCAGAAATTGAAAACATATTCATATAAAATGTGTATGCAAGTAATATTTATAAAATGATTTTTAATAACTGAATCATCACATTAGTTAACAACTAAACAGACCCATTAAACACATAAATTTATGGTAAAATGCAATAAATCTTACATAAGAAAATAAACAGTTTGGAAGAATAAATGTTAACATAATGGTCAAATGCGTGTCAAATGAAAATGCAAAAAACTTCACAGTCAAATAAACAATCTTAATTTTAGCTAAACTATAGCATGTTACAGTGTTAAAAATGTCATTCCACCAAACTACAGATTTGTGTTTCTATTTTCAAGACTGCTGCTTGCAGGAATCTTATCCAAATTGTATTTTTGAGACATGTTGCTGTACACGTCTTTATGAAGCCAGCACGACAAAAGCGTCATGTTGGCAGGGAATATCACATCCTCAGCAGGACCCGTCAAAGAACAATAGGTGTGATTGAATTGAGCGGGTGGGATTTGTGAGGTGACACTATAAAATTGCAATAGCAGAGTGTAACAGTGATTTACAGTCCGTCTACGGAAACATGCACAAGGCCGCTCACACACTCAAACACAGAGGCGGATTCTCTCACTTTTTCTCACATATACTTACGGATACTATGAAGAAGTGTCTCATTGTTCTTTTCAGTGCCCGGGGGTAAAAGGTCGAGTGGAGTAAGTACAGTTATCAATCAAACCCTAAGCACTGAGATTCTCTCTCTCTCTCTGTGTCGTTCTGTTCTGCTTGCTGTAGGCTTTTTACAGACGTTCCCTGGCAGGTGTCAAATACCAGCAGTGAGAAATAATTACTGTCCTGCTGAATTCAGCTCCACTTACTGCCTTTCCACACCTCCGGTCCCCCCATCTTTCACTCCTCCACTCAAGCCCCCCGTCTGCCTTTGTGCCGCACTTAAACAACTCTTCTCCGAAGCATACTGGAGTGGATGGTCTCTCAAGTAAAGAGCTTCTCTGTCAGTATCTGCATGCATGTGTGTGTGCATGTGCTCGCATGTTTCCAAAATGTATGTCTACCTGCGTGTGTTGGGTCTCTGAGGGAGTGTCTTATTACCGGAGTCTTTTAGTGAAGCGGCGGTCTGTGTCTCGGTGTATGTGTGTGTGTGTGCTCGTGGATTAATGTCACTTTGGGAGTATTGCATGACCAAGGCCATAACATACAGTAGCACATGTGTCTGCCAGTTACTCCTGAAATACTGGGTCCCCGCAGAGAACACACTGTGTGTGTGGACACAATTAGTAGGCCTTAGTGGGAGCTAAAGTCTCTGAATAATGGGAATGGGAAATCAATAAAACAGTTCTATTATACATGTCATGTGCTCTCTGTGTGTGTGTGTGTGTCTGTGGTTCTGTGTATTATCAGAATCAGGAATGGGAAATAGCAATGCATTCTGACATATAGTCAAGTAATAATGGGTATTTATATCATTTGGAAAATAAGAGGGTTTGGTGACATCAAGTTGTTTCAAAGCCGCTTTTCTTTTAAAATAGTATGCGTGACATTTTAATTGACAGTGTGATTGCATTTTTGTTTTACATGTACTTGACAAATAACATTTTTTAACATCAGACTTTTGGGTAAAATCTTGGTAACGTGGTAGAGAAAGTGTATTTTTAAGAACTGGGACTTTCACAATTTTGATTTGTATTTTACGGAGCCCGCACGACATGCAAGAAAATAGTCAATCATGCAAAATTTACTAATTCCTTCCCTCTATTTACTAAATTGTGCACATGATTTACTTTTTTCTTTTTGCTAAATCATGTGCACGATTTACTAATTCATTACCTCGATTTACTAAATCATGTACACGATTTACTATTTCGTTCCCTCGATTTGCTAAATTGTGCGTATGATTTACGATTTCGTTCTCTCTCGATTTGCTAAATCATGTGCACAATTTAATATTTCGTTTCCTCAATTTACTAAATCATGTGCACGATTTACTAATTTGTTCCCTCGATTTACTAAATCATGCGAATGATTTACTATTTAGTTTCCTCGATTTTCTAAATCATGTGCACGATTTACTGATTAGTTCCCTCGATTTACTAAATTATGCAAACGATTTACTAATTTGTTCCCTCGATTTACTAAATCGTGCACACGATTTACTATCTCGTTTCCTCGATTTGCTCAGTTGTGTGCATGATTTACTATTTTGTTTCCTCAATTTGCTAAATTTTGCGCAAGATTTACCATTTCGTTCCCTCGATTTGTGAAAAAAATGGGTCAAGGTACTGTGATAGGATACCATGAGCCAATTTGTGAAATTTCACCACTGCTAAATATTCCACGGTCAACTGTAAGTAATATTATTGGAAAGTGGAAGCATTTTGGAACAGTAGCAACTCAGCCATGAAGCGGAAGACCACGGAGAGTCAGAGAGCGGGGGCATCGAATGCTGATATGCATTCCTAAAAGTCTTTCATTAGCATTAATATCAGCACAAAAACTGTGCGGCGGGAGCTTCATGGAATGGGTTTCCATGGCCGAGCAGCTGCTTGCGAGCCTCACATCACCAAGTTCAATGGCAAGCGTTGGGTGGAGTGGTGTAAAACACGATTCTATTTTTGGTGAGTGGGCAAGCCCAAGACGCCAGCAGGACTTCAGTAATTGCGTACCTGTGAGTTTTTAATGACTGTGAGTTTCTAGTGTGATTCTGATGATTATAATAGTATTGATAGAAGTATTGGCAAATTGCTAATTGGTAACAGAGTTCACAAGCAAACAAATCCAGACATAGTTAATAAAACAGCATTTGACCTTCAGTCAGCACAGATGGCAAATATGTCCTTTTTAAGCAGAAAAATGTTGTATTCCCACACACATCTGATATCCTTCTAAAACTTGCTGCAGCTGTCCAAATGAGAAGATTTTTACAGAATGCCTAAGTAGCACTTTTCCATCTAGTGCAGGTAAACCGGAGGCTCTCAAGCCGTCATTGAAAAGTGCAATCACACACACATAATGCAAAACATCTCATTTTGTTTTCCATGACAGAAAACGATCATTGGAGTTTGAACGACATGAGAGAAAGTAAAAGATGACAGAATTTTCATTTCTAGATAGATTACCCTTTTGAGTCTTTTTATGAATGTTTCTGTAAATTCTGTAAGCTTAGAAACACAAACCCTTTGTTTAAATTTCACAGTACACAAGATAATTTTGCCCCAGAGAAATTAAAAGAGCATTTTTATTTCTTTGTTCTTGATTCTCTTTGAGCTCAAACATAAAAACTGAGCCCATAAAAACATTAAGCCTCAAGGTTTTTGCCGGCTGTTTGTTCGTGTGTGTGTTTATGCTTTGTTGTATCCTTCGTAACTCACATAGCATAATTATGCTACACTTTCCACCTCTTTGCTAATTATTGTGTGAATGTTGTCCTGTTTGCAGTATAGGTTGTGGGTTTTCTTTAGTGGTTTCGCTGGTTCATAGAGATGTCTGGGTGCGTTTTCTTGCACAACACCTCGTCCGTAAACATAAAACCTTTTTAAAATGTATCTCTGGGGAAATGATTGTGAGAAGCCGGAAGAGGAGTCGAGACATTTTCCTCATTCCTGTGCTGACATGACATCCAGCAAAATACGGCTTATATTACCTGTCATTTCACAAATTAAACACTTCAGTGGGCTTTAAATGGGCTGCTTGTTCTTTGAAGATCTTATTAAACTTGCAATTTGTCTCAGAAACAATAATCCTAACAGCTCTCGTTGGTAATTTGTTGCAAATAAGTTTGTTGCCTGCAGAGATTTTTATCTCGCCAGATTTTGTTCATCATGAAGTGGAAGAGGAATACATTTTTCAGAAAGAAAGTCAGTTAAGTAGGACACAGAGAGGGTTCGTTTAAAGATCATCCATCTAGGGCTGTTTTGCATATAATGGATGGTTCTATACAGCAATGGAAAAGAAGTAAAGCAAAATAATGCCACAGGTTACTTGTAAATGAATGTTGCAAGTTCTCTTTGTTTCTCTTCATTTGGAGTATTTATTTGTCCGTGTGTGCGTTTACACACCGCAGTAAACACAGACCCTCAGCTCTGCTGGCTAATAAACACCTTTCCCCAGAAGATAAACTCTGTATGGTGTATATTGTACACCATGGTGCCCTTTGCACAGTCTCGCTGCTTTCAGGCTGTTCAGTGGTCCACAGACTCCCACCGCCGTGCATGCACAACATATGGGCCAAATGACTGAGATTAACATCAGCAGTGTGTGAAAGTGTTTAAAAGAAATTTTTTATTCACTCACAGTCGTTCTAAACTTGTATAACTTTCCTCTGTGAAACACAAAAGTTATTTTGAGAAATGGATTAGTTCACTTCATAGTTAAAATCTCCTGATAATTGACTCACCCTCATGTCATCCAAGATGTTTATGTATTTCTCTCTCTCAGTTGAGAAGAAATTAAGGTTTTTGAGGAAAACATTCTAGGGTTTTTCTCCATATAGTGGACTTCACCAGTTACCAACGGGTTGAAGGTCCAAATTGCAGTTTCAATGCAGCTTCAAAGGGCTCTACACGATCCCAGCTGAGGAATAAGGGTCTTATTCAGTGAAACGATCAGTCATTTTCAAAAGTTGCTTTGAGATGCACCATGCATTACGTGATCCCGTTGGAAAGGTGGAAGTACCGCGGTAGGGCGAAGAACTTCATTTTCTCCTCCAACTTCAAAATCGTCCAACATCGTCGTTTGACCTTTTTTTGTAAAGGCTGTTTGACTTAGTCTTTGCAGGATCACTTTGTAGACACTGGATCGGTGCTTCCACCTACATCATACGTAACCTTTTCAACATGATAATGTAATGCGTGGCGCATCGCAGAGCAATGCAAGATGAGCATTTGTGGTTAAAAAGTATAATAATTTTTTTTTTTTAGAAAACGATCAATCACTTCACTAGATGAGACCCTTATTCCTCATCTGGGATCGTGTAGAGCCCTTGAAGCTGCATTGAAACCACAATTTTGACCTTCAATTGATTGGTAGCTGTTGAAGTGCACTAAATGGAGAATTGTTTTCCTGAAGAACCTTAATTTCTTTTCATCTGAAGAAAGAAAGACATAAACATCTTGGATGACATAGGGGTGAGTAAATTATCAGATCATTTTAATTCTGAAGTGAATCCTTTAATGGCTCATTCAATGGTCACTAACACTGTTTGGTTACCAACATTCTTCAAAATATCTTCATTTATGTTCCACTAAAAAAATGAAAGCCATACAGCTTTGGAACAGCATGAAGCTGAGTAAATGCAATGAATGGGCAAGAGACTGTCCAAAAAACAAAACAAAATGGTAGACAGCATAGAAGTAAAAAAGTAAACCCATCCTTTAGGATATTGCCCTTATTTTAAATATGGTTAAAACAATGTCAATGTATCATGTTGAATGTATCATTGTAAAATCATGGTAATACAATGTTGTTTTTAATATGGTAACACTTTAGTTTAGGGTCCAATTCTCACTATTAACTAGTTGCTTATTAGCTTGCATATTACTAATACATTGGCTGTTTATTAGTACTTATAAAGCTCATATTAATGCCGTATTCTGCATGACCATATTCTACATCCCTTAATCCTGCCCAATACCTAAACAAAACAACTACCTTTATAAACGTTAATAAGCAGTAATTAGAAATTTACTGAGTGAAAAGTCATAGTTAATAGTTAGTTAATAGTGAGAATTGAACCCTAATCTAAAGTGTGACCTTTAATATACACCATACTATAAACATGCTTATTTGCAATAATTGTTTTTTAAATCTTGGAGTCTGATGTACATGATAGGGTATATGAATGGGGTTATTCATTACTACGGTGTCTGTTAAAATACATATTATCATCTGATCATCTGGCTTACTACATTCTAACACTTACAAAACACTATGAGCTGTGCATAAGCCAAACATTGTTTTCTCTGAGTTTTGCCAGGTCGCTCTGCATTATTGCGTCATTGAGATCTGACCTTGACTTACTGTAACACGTGACCGAGGCGTTTCCACAGCATTCACGTCGAGCCGTGCCTGCACTAATAGGAATTCATACATGCTGAATTTGTTTCATTGTATTTTTTTTTTCCTAAAGTGTGTGTTGTGTGCGTGCTTGTGCTTGTATTCAGTTGTAACAGTTTCTGTCTTGCACCCTTTTGGAAAGTCTTGTCTGAGACAGGTAAAAACAGAAAAATAACACATGAGATGGAGGAGCCTGTTTAAACAGAGTAAATACTTGAATCATGACAAAACACGATATGACTACTTAGCTGTTAAGAAAGATTAAAAACACAGCTATTTATAGCTCCTACTTTTTTCCCTGTGTTTACTGTAACTTTCACTCTGGAGTTACTTCCTACTTGAGCTGAAAAGGTAGCAATTGTGAAAGATGCTTTTCTCTGCCCTACATTTAAGCTAAAGTGTTTTTTCTCATGTTTAAATAATTCCCCTTCCTTAATATGCAGAGAAAATATAAGAGATTTGAATGTTGATTTCCCTGAAGAGGAACTGCATGTCACTGTGGTGCTATCAAATTCATTACAACCCGCCTCACAATAGCAACAAATGGTGTGAGTTTGGGGCGTGGCTATCTGTTTGTCTAACCAATGGCAGATGAGAGGAGTGTTTAAATTGTTTGAAAACAGTCATAAGGTGTGTACTTCAGCAGGATTTAAAGGGTTAGTTCACCCAAAAATGAAATTTATGTCCTTAATTACTCACCCTCATTCCTAATCCCCTAAGATACACAACTCAGAACACAAGTTATTTTTGATAAAATACAAGAGCTTCTGACCTACCTATACACAGCAATGAAATAACCAATTTCAAGGCCCAGAAAAGGTAGTAAAGACATCGTAAAAAATAGTCCACATGACTACAGTGGTTCAATCTTAATGTTATGAGATGACGAGACTACTTTGTGTACAAAAACAAAACAAAAATAACGGGTTTACTCAACAATCTCTCCCCAATCAATCTCCTGCACTGTTGGTGTAGTAAACACAGTGCAGCACTTCCGGGTTCTACATCTGTTCACGTGACGTAGAACCCGGAAGCTCTGCACTGTCTATGCAACATAAACAGTGTAGGAGAATGATAGGGAAGAGGAGAATTTGTTGCATAAAGTCATTATTTTTCAAAAAGTATTCACATGGACTATTTTAACGATGTCTTTACTACCTTTCTGGGCCTTGAAATTGTGACATTGCTGTGTATAGGGAGGTCAGAAGCTCGCGGAATTCAACAAAAATATCTTAATTTGTATTCCGAAGATGAGCGAAGGGCTTATGGGTTTGGAATGACATGAGAGTGAGGAATTAATGACAGAAAGTTTATTTTTAGGTTAACTAACCCTTCGAAGATTTGCCACTTGTAGTCCTTGCATACTATCACAAATGAAGTGGATTAGATGAAATATTTGTTTACTATACTATTTAAATACTAATAAAGTGGATGGTTTTATTTTTATAAACATGACACATATAACATTAAGATTAAAAGTAAAAAACATGGATTTGTGGGCATCAGTGTCAGAATAAACACAAAACACACATTGTTGTCATTGGTGAATCCATCAGAGATTGTGCAGCCAGTACTTTGAAGGGATATATCACTGTGGCGTCGGCAGCGTCTCAAGTTGGACAAAAGAAGCTGCTATTTACACTAAGTGAAAATAGGGATATATTCTATTTACACTAAGTGACAACAGCAGCGTTTTCTTAGCGATATGCTATTTACACTAATCGAAAATAGTGATATATTCTGCTTACACTATATAAAAGTAGCAGCTCTTTGTAAGTGCAAATTGTTGTTAGATGCTATTTATAATTATAAATAGTGGCAGATACTATTGGTCTCAGTATTGGTTTATATTAACAGGATGCAATAAATTATTAAATGGATGCCACCTTATTGGGACAATAAAGCCCTCCTTACCCCACCTGACAAATACTTTATTATTAAACACACGTTAGGCACTTTATTTCCACTGATTTTTATTGAAAATAAATACGATATGTGCTGGGAAAAGGGAGAAGAGCAAGTTTGGCAAAAGGCGTATTCGAACTCGGGTCGATCGCATCAAAAGCTACTTCCACGTGATATAATCCCTACAGCCTCCAGTACACCACTGCAGATGTTGATTGGTACACGTCTTTTTCAATCTTGTGTGGCCCAACCAGACATTAGTGGGTGGAGTTGATTTAAACAGCCTTTGCCAGCAAGATTTCTAACCAGGATGCATTGCTTCAAATGAGACACCAGTCTGTGCAGCGCCACATGAAGTCGAACGGACTTATTATTTGTGATGTTAGGTTTGGTGTTGCTGGGGCTGCAGAAATTACACAATTCATCATCAAAAAACAAAACAAACATAACCAAAAATAAACAGTAAGCATTAATCAAGCAGCATAGGAAAAAGGAAAAGAAATGAACCTAAAAAAGCAATGCAAAATGGAAAAGTGAGAAATGGGGCAAAAGCAAGGAAAACTAGAGCTCGGCTGGAGAGAAAGAGTGAATTGAGGAAAGGTAGAGAGAGTGCGCTCAGACTGACCCCAGCTACCCACAGCCATCAGATTGGCAGCGCTCACTCTGTAATGATGGCAATTTATTTCAATTAAACCGCCCCATTATTGTTGTAAAATCGTTAGCATGGCGTCTAGGCGATTAACACGCTATGCGAAGAAGCATGTAGACCAAGACAAATTAACATCCTCTCACTCGTGTCCCCCCCCCCCCCCCGCTCCTAACTAATAACCTTCTAATCAAGCCTTAGTCTCCCCCATTAGCCTCATTTGTTTACATGTAACTCATATTAACCACTCCCTTGAACAAACTAATACAATACAGCCTCTGTGCCATCTATAATTATAATAATTGTTCTGAATGGATTTTGAAACCACAGCATTCGTTGTCATAAAACATGCTTATGAAACATACATAAACGTGTTAATGGTTCTGAGTTGTTTCCTGAAAGGCCTTAAAAAAAGACAGCATTCCTGTCTGTTTGGCTTGTGTGACGGCTGCTTCAATAATGATTTGATTCATGGACACCGAAACTGAAAATGCGCAACAGAACGACAAAGTGTGTCCCGCTCAAGTTTTTCCAACCCTCCCCTGCCTTTCTTTTTTTATTATGTCTGCTTGGCACATATATCTCCTCTCGCTCTGACAGAGAAGAGGAGTGAAACAGAAACAGGGGGAGGAAAGGCAAAAAAGTGTGGCGAGACAGTTTATAACATGCAATTTTAATGCAGCTGCGAGCTCAATTTAATATTGCAACATCCATTTCGCATAATCTCTTAAAATGAGATTTTCAAAACAGAACACTCACACTTATATATATATATATATATATATAATATATATATGCTGAATACGGTAATGCCGCTCTGCGATTTGGAAAACAAACAAGCTTTAGCTGGCAAACTAAACACTCGGTCTAATGAGCGCAGCTACTGCTGCGACACACGAAAACACAATGTGTTTAAACTTCATTCACTTATCTAACACCCTACGTGTCTTGTGCGTTCAAAGTTGAGTCGGTACACAGCAAAATTTACTGAGGATTGTCTGAAAGGTTGCAAGTTATGGAGAGCTTTCCCTGAGCTTCTCTCTGGCAAACAGTTAGCTCAGGCCCGGCCTTCTCGTACCCAGCATCAGCGTCTCAACTAACGACTAGCGCCCAACAGATTCCTTTCTGATTACTTCTGCCGTCTGAGAAGTGATAGGTTACAGTGTTTATAAAAGACATCAACACTACTGTACTTCAGGCAATTACAGCTAAATATAAACCACATTTAGGTGAAAAACACACTCTCAAGGGGCATCACAATCCACCGTGGGGAACTAGCTGACTGTTTTAATCCAGTGCCAAACAGTATTTTAAAGCATCTGTCCTCCAGGGATTAGCCGTGACATGATAACTCACCACTTCAAAATAACCGGGAGACTGCAAAGAAACCCACTGCTGTTCATTTTCTCAAAAAAGAGGTCAAAGGTCAGGTGAAAGTTTAGTGCTAAATGCAGGGATGTTTGATGTAATCTGCTGATGTCCTAGGTTATTCCATCACGTGGGGGTTTTTAGTGATCCCTTCTGGAGCTGAAATGAGGGAAAGAGAAAAACAAAAACGCACACTTTGTAATATCCGTCAGCCAATATTAATTGCTGATAATTTGACATGAGAAGATGATCTGGTATGAAAGCTCAGTAACACTTTGTATGTGTCATGCATATGCGGTAGATGGTTTATGTATTTCCATATGCATCAGGAGCTGACAATAAATAATACTTTTACAGCATTTATGAATGTTTTTCATGCAAATTTATTAATAATTTATAGATAATGGAGGATTTGTGGAAACAGCAGCATACACAATTTTAAAGTGATCTTTGTAATAATGTCAAATTGCTTTAAAGCACATTTTAAATCATTATGCATGCATTATGCATTATACATGGGAGTACACTTTAAAAACTAAACAGAAGTAGAAGATTCATATAAACTTATGAAACTACATATGAAATGTTCTTAAAGGGATAGGTCACCGAAAAATGAGAATTCTCACATCGATTACGCACCCTCAGAGAAGTAATGCGGAAGCTCAGAGTTCTGTCACTTCTCCACAAACTTCAGGAGACATTGATTCTTCTACTGGGGTCTTATAGGTTAGCATCGCGATCGCTGTGTCAATTTAGCAGAATCCATTCACATGCATTATATGAACTCACAGAGAAGGGTTATTTTCGTAAAAAATCTTTGTTTGTGTTTATTTGAAGAAAGAAAGTCATAGACATCGGGTATGGCATGAGGGTCAGTAAACGGTGAACTATCCCTTTAAGTACTACTTAAGTGAGCCAAAAACATTCAACAAATTGATTATAAACTAACTAATACAGTTTCATTTACTTGCAATTAACATGTCTGAAAACACATTCAGTTTGCACTTAAGCAGTGTTGGGTAAGTTACTCAAAAAAAGTAATTAATTACTCCCTCTCAATTGACCCGTCACTGGGAGTTTGATTGACAGGCGATCTGACCAATCATATCCCCAAATCCACCATTTTGTCCGACAAAGCAGTCAAGGGAGTTAGTAGATGAACGTTGCTGAACTTGAACTTGATAAATTGTGTGTATTATGTGATGCTATAAATGAACTAGTGTGAAGAGATGATCGGTTCACGAGCTACAGAGATCAGTCACGACACATTAAAGACACACTATGTGGTATTTATTGTTTAAACTTCTTTAAAAAAAATTACAATATTTTAAATATGAAAAAGTAAACTGCTCTGTCTTGTCTGCCGATGCGTAGTCAGTGTCCTCTTTGCTCCGCAATGTTTTTTTCACTTCGTGACAACATGATGTGTGGCGTGAGAGCGCATGGCTTGTCGGACATAGCAACTAAAGGGGGCGGGTTGTGAACGGTCAGTTGTGTTGAGTTAGTTTCATTTTTATGGCCTTTTAGATTGAATTTCCTCAGTTACCTGTTTCATGTGTTTCATTTGTTGTATTTTCCCGCCATTGTCTGTTGTCATTTAACGAGCACAGCTGTCTTCATTTATCTCTTTGTATTTAAGTCCCTCAATTTGCTTCAGTCATTGTCCAGTATTGTTCGTGTTAAGTGTGATACACGCCGTCTCATTCTCTTTGGAATCTAACATAATATTCATTGAATAAAAGCATGACAATTATATCTTCAACAGTGTAATTAGATGACAGAAAAGATAAGAGTAATCCCTTACTTTACTTTTCAAGGGAAAAGTAATTAAAGGATTAGTTCACTTTCAAATGAAAATTACCCCAAACTTTATTCACCCTCAAGCCATCTCAGGTGTACATGACTTTCTTGTTTCTGACGAAGACAATCTGAGAAATATTAACATGTTCCTCATGGCTTTGGAGGGTTAATATAGGCCTTCTGAAGTGAAGCGATGTGTTTGTGTAAAAAAATATCCATATTTAACAAGTTATGAAGTAAAATATCCAACTTCTGCCAGACTGCCTTCTATATTCTTCAAAAAGCTTATGGTATACGTCCTACGCCTTCCCTATTCAACTGACGTGACGCCAGTTCCGTTTTTTACGTAATTTGAATATGGAAGGCGGTCTGGCGGAAGCTAGATATTTTACTTAATAACTTGTTAATTGTGTATATTTTTTTTACACAAACGCATCATTTCACTTCCACAGAAGGCCTTTAATAACCCTCTGGAACCATGTGGAATATGTTTATGATGGATGGATGTGGATGCAAGCAATTTCTCATACTCTCATACTCGTTTGGTAGCGCATTACCGCCATTATAAAGCTCGGATGCGTCAGGATATTTATTAATATTTCTCTGATTGTCTTCGTCAGAAACAGGAAAGTCATATACAAGCTTGGGGTAATTTTCAATTTAAAGTGAACTAATCCTTTAAATTATAGTAATTAATTACTTAGTAATGCATTACACCCAACGATGCACTTAAGTATATTATTTTGTAATAACTAATCTTTTTAAAGAAGTGTTTTTCACAAGGGGACGCATGCATTAACATGCCAGAATTTTATGTTGAATTTGTGTTTTCCATATAAGATGTTAAACGGCTACGGATAAAAAAAAAAAAAAAAAATATGGCAACAAACAAATGGAAACTCAACAAACAAACAACTTACTCTCACTTGCTCTGCCCTCTTCTGTGGCTCATGAGTCACTGCTCAAGAACATTCTGACAACTGCAGCATATATTTACTTAATAGCAGCATTAGCAAAGTCCAATATATGAGAATAAGAAGGGGACCTGAATGTTTAAGGAGGAGGAAAGCAAGAGAAATGAAGAGAGAAGGACATAAAGTTGATGGAGGAGTATTGGCACAGGTAATAAAATGAAGACAAGCTTTCATATTTGAGAGTTAAATTGTATTGTGTGTGCTTACAGCTTGATGTATGATATTACAGTGTGGGAATGTGTTTCAGGGAAGGAGATTTACTGAATAAATATTTTAAATGCTTCTCTCTTTCTCTTTATCTCTCTCTTGTTTTCTCTCACTGCAGGAGCTGTTATGTGCTAAGATGGAAAAAAGTTTAATGTCACCATAAAAAGTGGTTAACTGAGGTGTAACGGTCTGTGTATTTATGTCCATTAAAAAAGGCACAGCCGACACTGTGGACAGATGCATTCAGAGTATCATGTCCTCACATGGACATATGGACTCTTCAGGTCTTTTTGACAGGCTGTCCCAGTGCCGTAACAGTCTCAGGTACAGATGGAAGTGTGTATTGTTAATATTTCAGGCACAGCTTAGGGCAGAACAGCTGAATCCCCTCCAAACTGCACGGACTCACTTTGATTTATTCCTACGAGTTTGAGCACTTTGAACATCTCAATGTGCTCATGGAATATTGAGTGCTTTCAGCGGAGCCTCTGTGGGTGGATTGCCGTTTTTGCATTATTATATAGGATGCAAAATGTAGGCTGAAAGCAATATGCGATTCTTTTGTCCTCTGACTCTTCCGGCGATATTAGCTGATCAAAATCCAAACAACATTCGATATCTGTGTAGGCTGTGGGCACATCCGTGGCAGGCCAAGTTATATATACTGTAGGCTATCCGTTCAAACTATACCAGGACAATTGTGAGCATTATTAAAGCAATAAACTACGAGAGGCTGTGTTAATTACGGCACCAAGACCAGTGCTCATTACACATTCATTAAAAGTAATCATTTAATATTTTATTGAAATATTTCTGTCATGACAACTCCCGGAGAGATTGGCATGGTAATGGATATGGCAGTGGTGGAATAGATCTGCTACATTGCTGCTTCTGCTGCACATATAACATACGTGAAATAATCGCCGTAGCAGACCTATACAGGTGGAGCTGGGGAAGGTGGAGGGTTTCTGAATGCACGCTGCAGACTGCTAACAGCAAACACTACCAGTACTTTGAATGTTGAGCTGCAGCTCATTAGCCACTGATTCCACAGCAACCAATCAGAGATGTAGATAACGATGTGATAGCTACCAAACCTATCAGCCTGCGCCATCTAGAGTTTCATGACAAAACTTGGTATTGTATTAAACATAATTAATAAACAATTCTTCCCACAATTAATAGTATTCATTACTCTTAAAGTCTCAATTCTTATTTTTCTATGAAATATCGCAGTATTTTTTTTTTTATTAATTATATATACTTTGATCAATTTTTGATGATTTATCCATGCACATCATTTTTTTTTTTTTTTTTTTTTTTTAAATTATTGTGCCCTCATAATCTTTAATCAAAATAACTTCCCCTCCCTCTTGGAGATGCACTCACATGAGATCACAGCAATAGCAAACCACAACCATCCGATCAATTCCTGATGGACAAAATCAAGTCCTGCCCTACATTTTTTTCTTGATCAAGAAGCCGTTTCACTCGGATATATGTCACAATAGAGAAGAAATGACTATCACAACTTCTGACTTTAATAAAGGAAATTTGTGGTTGCCAAGAGATGACTGAATGAATAAAGCCCTCAGCCAACATCATTTCAACTTTTTTTTTTTTTTTTTTTAAATAATCTTGTTAATCAGTAAAATTCCAGGTGGAAAAAACTGCATTACCCATGATTCTGCATAGTCATCTCCACCAATCCGAGAGTCGAAACAAGCAAACTGTGCCAAAAGAACTCTTTAGTGCCACACCCCCTCCTATGAAACATTGAAATGACAGTCATTTCAAAGCACTTAAAAATGTAAAATATAGGCTATTGAATCAATAGTTTTATATTTATCCATTGTTTTTATTTTGATTATGTAATTTGCAGTGTTTCGTGGGATTGTAGTTCTTTCCCTCGAGTGGACAGTTAACAGTGATCCATCCAATCAGCATTTAGAGACTTTTTTTTTTTTTTGGCAAATTTCACTTTATTTATGCATGTTAATTTTACAAAGCTAGTCCATAAATTCTAGAGATCTTTACTAGTATTTCGGTTCTAAAACGCAGGTGTTTGTTGAGTCAACAGATTTCACTTTTTGAATGTCATTGATGTTTGTCGTGGCAGCTTAGGAGTACGATTAAATATTTAGGCTAAGTCTCATCTGTCAGCTTATGCTTTGACAGATGAGTCAAGACAAAAACAGTTCAGGGAAGCAACTCAGTAAATCTCTTTCAAGAGGTGGACCTACTGACACTCAAACTTTAATGACAGGGTGTCACACAAACAGATCATGAGAAACATTTTCAGAGCTTACAGACATATGAAGGCATAAAATCTATTCATAAAATGTATTAATAAAGTTTATATAAATAAATGCATGCAAAATTAACATCATGGAAAATTGTTACTTTCAAATGTCTGTATTCCCCCTTAAAATATGCATTATGTCAGACACAAAATCATACAATAATGTCCTAATTTTCTCTGTTGATCTGTTGAATTGATATTTAACTCAGTGTTGATTGCTAGAAAATAACAAAAATCACACAAATCAGAGTTTTAGATGTTCCAAAACATGCGTAATGCCATGTTGATTGGAACAATGGCGGTTTGCGTAACTGATATGAGATGAATAACATCTGAAAATGTGGTTTGTTTGTACACGTACCAGATTGTTTTGTATGCGATTAGTATAATTATGAGTTAATTGGGCCTAAATCTGCACATTTCCTTACCAATGGCATATTAAAACAACAACTTTTCTTTTTCATTGAGGCTTGTGTTTGCTTGTTTGTCAGTGCACAGTTTGTTTATATATACTACACGGGCTTTTTTTTGCTTCTCTCTGCTTGATTTCATCGCCGTCTCAGTTGGTTATCTTGCAGTTGCTGTAAGCCCTTTTGCAATATGTGAAAAGTCTTGAAAGCGAGTTTGTGTTTGAGGCACAAAGACGACAGGCAGGGTAAATGCTTTAACACAAAACCACAAGAGCCCTTTCTCTCTCTTCCTCTCTCCCTCTCTGAACTCGTTTGGTAGGTTCTTGCATGCCTTTTTACTGACTGTATGAAACTGTGCAGAATTATAATTAATTAGTGGTTGGAAAAAAATAGCGACTGGTTGGCTTAAAGTAAATTATATGGTAGGCTTCCAGAGAGAGGGCCAGCGAGAGAGAGGGTGACCTGCCGCAACACAAAAACACAGACAACACGCACACATATATACCTATATAAAACTACATTTAGATTTCCCTGAAACTCCACACATAAACATACACACCGCATTTAGATTTTCCTGACTTGTGGCGTACATTAAACATACGTGGTTAAATGGCGGCTATGACGGATGGAGAATGTATGGAGGTGAAGTGGGGTTCAGAGAACACACGCACCCTTTCGGTTTTACTCCTGCCAAAGATGCAAAGCTGAGTGGACATACACGTTTGAGGGGAGATATACTGTAAATGTAGGACTAGAAAAACATGAGTGAGTGCAGACTGTCTGTGCAAAACTGTAAGACTTCAGATGTTTGGGCAGTTGCTATGGTGGTCTGGGGGTTGTTAAGGCGCTCTGAGGGGTTGCTAGGGTGTTGTTAAGGACTGTGGTCTTTTTGTATGTTCTGAATGATGTTCTGGATAGTTGCTAGGGTGTTTTAGTTGGTCAGTAGGGCTGGGTGATATGGTCAAAAATCCTATCTCGGCGATATATGGTACATCTCAATGTTGAGATATATGCCCAATGCTGCCCTATAAACAATGTTCATACTGAAGGCTACGAGAACAAATACTGTAAATGTAAACAATGTACAAAAAGGGTTCAAATCATAAAATATATTCTATTGTAACAACATAGCAAGCTAAAAGCAAAAGTAATGTGTTTTAAAGTAGAAGTTAGATCCACTACATTAAAAATGAAACTAAAAAAAGGGATGGAAAAGCACACACTAAATGTTAACACTCATCTGAGCTCATATTAGCCTACATTTGATTACCTCATTACAATACAGTCTCTTTACAGTAACTGCTATCATAAAAATACAATCACTTGTAGTTTTAAAATTCTATAAATGCCACATTTAATGTCCAAAAACAAATATTTTTGCAAAATGTAGCTATATTTTAGTCAGAATTATGGCCCTCCCGTTCTATTGCTAGTCGTGTGTTTGGCGCGCATGTGCGAAAGACTTCATAACATTTAAAAATGGAGAATATAGCGATCTGTAAAATGTAAAACACCACATCTCAAACGCATAGCACATCTGTCAGCTAGCATCTTAAGTTGCGTTAAACTTTACGCGTTAGTTAACTATATCTTACCAGTTATTTTGAAGCCCTTATTTTGTTGCTTGGGTGTTCTCGCAGTTGCCATGGTGTTCTGCGTGGTTGCTATGTGCCCTAAAAGGATTGCCAGAGATATTAATGATTAATTGATAGGTAGGCTATTTCTATGCAGTTGCTATAGTGTTCTGGGTGCTAACTAGGTTGTTCTAAGTAGTCACCAAGGAATTTAGGGATTTGCTGGTGTTCACATGGTTGCTATGGTGTTCTGGACTGTTGCTGTTCTATACATTTATTGCTAAAATTCTGTAAATAGCCCGTTTCTAGGGAGTTTTGGGTAGTTGCTTGGATGTTCTGGGTGGTTTCTAAGGTGTTTGACCCATTGTGTTTTATGCATACTTGTGGTTGTTATAGTGTTCTCACTAGTATTATTAGGCGGTTGCTACGGCCTTCTGGGTGGTTGTTAGGACATTGCTAGGTGGTTGCTAGGTTGTTCTGGGAGATCGCTCAAGAGTTATGGGTGATTGCTATGGTGTTACTTAATAGTTGCTTACTGGCCTGATTCAAAATAGATATTCTTGTGTCAAGATTGACTAGGCTTTTTCAATCTAATCAACCTTTTAGTGTAAATCTGTGGGATTTTTAAAAAAATGTTGTTTTATTTTTTTGTGTTTTTTTTTAAAAACACTTCAAGACAAACTGTGCGCAAATTCATAAGTCAACACCATCGCTGAGTGTTTTCTCCTCAAACCTGCAGTGAACTAAAGATGGTCTCAAAAAGGCGTTTTGAAATCGCAGGTGTTTCTTACATCACAAACTACCTTGTAACCAATCACGTCAACATGTGGGCGGGCTTAAGCATATCATTAACGATGCTCTGAAGCAGGGAGTCTCATGAGAAGCCAGGTTATCTCGGTATGTTTTAGAGCTAAATGTATATGATGTATATTACGATGTTATGATGAGTTGTTCAAAGTGTTTCTAAGGATTTTGGTTTTTTAGAAGACAGCTGTGTACCATGGTTTTATGGTAACATTAGCCGCACATTATTAGCTGTTTGATAATGTAGTCCAGCTAAAGGATAATCATGTTAATTACTGTTACACATAAAATGCATTACAATTTATATAGCTTTTATATATTATTAATATATGGCTGAATTAAACCATTATTTCCACTTGCAGCGTTTACAGTAAAGTTAACCAAGTGGATCTCTGAGCCTGTATGAGTGAGTGGAGGCGGGGCTAATTAGCATTTTCATGGATCTGCGTATACTAAATGAAGCAAGGGTGTAGAGTTACATTCGAGCTATTTTAAGGCAGGATTTTATTTGATATTTTATATTATTATATATTTTTTATATTATACATGTCATTTCGGTGATCAAAGATGATCAAATTATTGACTACAGGGGGGATTTAAAATCTATTTATGTTTTTTCGTCCACCATCGCAGAGTCAATCAAGCACATCTCTGCTTAAAAAGCATCATGATTTGAGCTATCACTGATATCCGTATACAAACATCGTGGAATGAGTTATATGCAAAAGTTTGGTCCTAAAAAACTAGAATGTCGAATTGTAGTGATGCTTTGCTAAGAACATAAACTCTTTACTGAACATTGACATATCCACATACAGTACACACAAAAACACACACTCTTCTGTGCCTTAAACGTTTTCTGAAATCAGACCCGGTCACTGTCTTTATTTTTTTCCAGTGTAGATTATTGGCCACTAACGTACGCACAACTTCTCTGCCTTACAAGCCGAGATAGAGCTACACCAAAGAGATTAGTGGTTTGTGAATGTGTGTGTCTGTCCGCTTTGGTGCACTTAGTCTTGCTCTGGGTTGTGTTGTTTATTTAAACTGGAAACGTTTTTCTAACATTTTGATTAATGTGGTGCCCTGAGTGCTGTGGCACAGTGCAGATAAGTACACACACATACATACACACACATCCAGACAGATAACTGCTTTCTTTCCCTGTCAGTGAAGGGAGTTAAAAAGAACTCTTTGAAAGTGAGAGCGGTTCGCGATGTACACACATACGCATGTCTGAGGACTTTGATTTTCCACTCAGTGACTGCTGACCTCTAAATATTTACAGTAGTTGGCACATGAGGTGCCCGGTTGTGAGTGTGAGTGTGTGTCGATTGGGCCAAGCAAATGTTGCCCTTCTTGTCTTGTGTCTACACATCTTAACCCTCCCAGGCTACCAAACATTTTTTTTAATTTTTTAATCATGCTCAATAAAGCATTTCATTTTATTTTTCCTTAAGAACTTTTACTGTAGACATATAATTTCCATTGCGCTCGTTGGTAAATTGCATTGTTGCTTTTTGGTACATGATATCTCTCGCGAAAAAGAAGTGAGCTTAATTGTACTGAAAGTGCATTTGTAGTGTACATTCTTAAAAGTAAATTCTTTTAAAAAATGTACTTGCAGATAATATATTTGCAGAGCTGAAAACAGTGTTTTCTCGACATGTCGACAACACAAACCAAACTCTTCCAGGACTCAGCTACAACTTCAGTGTTTCAAGGCAGGTTAAAGTAGGCGTCGTTCTCGCTCAGCCATATGTAACTGGAAGTGAAAGTGGAATTACTGACGACTTGTGCTGTTTCTTTCAGGAGACAATCATTTTATTTGCTGTGCACTTGATCTTTAAAACTTTGCAGACCTTCTGTTACACTCACAAACAGCTATATTGCACACTGCATGAAAGGTGATATTCGATAAAGCATAAAATGGGCAGTTAAAGTCCTACTTAAGAGGGTCAAAAAGCACTCTAAAGTTCAGCTAATTGACCCTTCGCAAAGACCCGCCCCCTTTATTTACTGTTGCTTTGACCGACAAGCCATGCGCTCTCACGCCACACATCATGTTCTCATGAAACATAGATACTGTTTACATCTTTAAAGAAGTTTAAACAATAAATACCACATAGTGTCTCTTTAATGTGTCGTGACAGATCGCTGTAGCTCCTCATGAACCGATCATCTCTTCATACTTCTTCATTTATAGCAGCAAATAAACATGAATGAACATCAGAAGGAATGTTGTTTCAAGCGCAGAAAGTACATACAATTTTTCAAGTTCAAGTTCACCAATGTTAATCTACTAACTCTGACTGCTTTGTCAGACAAAATGGTGGATTCAGGGTTTTGATTGGTCAGATCACCTGTCAATCAAACTGTTTGCGAAGGGTCAATTGCATTGACTTTAAATTTAAACTAAAACATTTTAATTGAATGGTAATTAAAATGCAATTGAAGGGATGGTTCACCCCAAAATGAAAATTCTGTCATTAATTACTTGCCTTCATGTCGTTTCAAACCAATAAGACTTTCTTTCATCTTTGGAACACAAATGAAGTCAGAGCAATTTCTGCCTCTCCACTGACAGTCTACACTACTACCACTGAATGTGAATAAAAGCCTAAATTAAATCTAGTCATCATATAAAGTGAGCGTGTCTTTTCAGAAAATTTGTGCCAAACCAGCATTTATGAACTTTTTGAAGCATCAAAGTGGTAGTTGCGTAGCTGTCAGAAATTGCTCAGATTTCAGTAAAAATATCTTCATTTGTGTTCCGAAGATGAACAAAAATCTTATGCTTTTGCAAAAACATGAGGGTGAGTAAATGATGACAGAATTTTCGTTTTTGGGTGAACTATCCCTTCAAGTGTTCAAAAACATTACATTAATCACACTTACGTACATTCTTTGAAATGATTTCTATAACTCTTTTAAAACTTTACTTCTTTTTCACTAGGGATTCTAAGTGTGCATTTCAGCATATCTCATATATTGGATATCTAATTCATTTAACCCCATTGCGTGTGTGTGTGTGTGTGTAGCTGTTATGGCTCCTGTGTGATGTAATTTGCTGCATTTTACAGCTGTTTCTCTGGATGGGCTGCTGTTCAACTTAAGCCCATTAACTTTAACAAGGCAAAGACACACTCACACACACATTTAGATTCAGAAGCAATTTTGGATATCATTTTACTCACTCACAAACAGATTAAAAAAGATATAGAGGCACACATAAAGTGTTGTGTTTTACTGCTGTGTGCATATTTCTGTACGTGTTGTTGACACTCTGGCACTGCCAAGCGTACAGTGGAAGCGTTTCTGGCGTGCTGGTAACCCAGGGGTGCTATAAACCGCCCTGATTTTTTTCTCGGAATCTTGATGAATCGTGTATGTGTATGCTGCACACTTTCTATTGTTTCTCTGCTTCTCTCCCATTTCTTCTTCTTCCTCCATGTTGCATCCATTCTATCTGGCCGTAAAGCTGAACCCGTTCTGAGCCGCACTGACTGACGACATATACAGTGGAAAAGCAGAACAATAATTTGAAAATCATTAAATTATGGTTTAAAGCAGGGAACATATGAGTAAGATGAATTTAACCATACCCTGCTAAAGCCGGCCCTGCAGTTATATTTCAAATACTACTAATCTTATTTTCTTCCTAAAATGCCTCAAGAAGTGGGTAGTTTTACTTTTGATTGGATTACTGTGAATCCCCCGTGGGTAAGATTTAATGCTAAATTGTAACACTTTATAAATATATATATATATACACACATATATATACACACTCACCTAAAGGATTATTAGGAACACCATACTAATACTGTGTTTGACCCCCTTTCGCCTTCAGAACTGCCTTAATTTACACGTGGCATTGATTCAACAAGGTGCTGAAAGCATTCTTTAGAAATGTTAGTCCATATTGATAGGATAGCATCTCGCAGTTGATGGAGTTTTGTGGGATGCACATCCAGGGCACGAAGCTCCCGTTCCACCACATCCCAAAGATGCTCTATTGGGTTGAGATCTGGTGACTGTGGGGGCCATTTTAGTACAGTGAACTCATTGTCATGTTCAAGAAACCAATTTGAAATGATTCGAGCTTTGTGACATGGTGCATTATCCTGCTAGAAGTAGCCATCAGAGGATGGGCACATGGTGGTCATAAAGGGATGGACATGGTCAGAAACAATGCTCAGGTAGGCCGTGGCATTTAAACGATGCCCAATTGGCACTAAGGGGCCTAAAGTGTGCCAAGAAAACACCCCCACACCATTACACCACCATCACCAGCCTGCACAGTGGTAACAAGGCATGATGGATCCATGTTCTCATTCTGTTTACGCCAAATTCTGACTCTACCATCTAAATGTCTCAACAGAAATCGAGACTCATCAGACCAGGCAACATTTTTCCAGTCTTCAACTGTCCAATTCTGGTGAGCTTGCGCAAATTGTAGCCTCTTTTCCCTATTTGTACCGGCCCATCTGGCACCAACAACCATGCCACACTCAAAATTGCTTAAATCAGTTTTCTTTCCCATTCTGACATTCAGTTTGGAGTTCAGGATATTGTCTTGACCAGGACCACACCCCTAAATGCATTGAAGCAACTGCCATGTAGATTTAATTGATGTAACCGTCATAATGGCAATAGACTGTGAATTGGGATTTAATGATTCCACTCAATTGGCCTGCAGGTTGTGATGAATGATGTTTGATGAGCCCTCATCACATTTTTTCCTCTATTGACTGTGATTCTGAGGCCTGATTCTGCCTCTTAAGTCATGCTCCGTATAATCTGGGCTCTAGGGTTGTCAAAAATACAGACTTTGGTACCAAATTGGTACTGAAATTTAAAAAATGTGATGATACTAGCATTTCTCCCTTGGATTTTGAGGTTTCTTAAACACCTCTGATTGACCATTGTGGCCACACGTTCCTCTGTGAAGATACATATCTGTTGAGTGTGTGAACACAATGGCCAATCAGAGGATTTTAGTAACTGCTCATCAGTGCTCAAAATGCTTTGGGGAAAGGCTTCACATTTTTAAAACTTGTCACTGAAGTCGGTACTTTTGACAACCCTAAATTCTGGACAAACAGATAGATGCTATCATTTATTTGTGTTACACTGCAAAATGTAAAAATGTGTGTAAAAGTTGAGCTATTTGTACCTGATCTGATCATGAATGTGTGAACCTCAACTGGTAGGGCAACTGTTAGCAACAAAAAAGATAATGGCTTAGGGGATGAGCGTCGTTGGTTTGTGTAACTTTTGAACCTTTTCACATTTACGGGAAGTTGTCGTAGAAACTTTTATAGTGGTGAATGAGAGATTTTTACTCAAATAGCAAAAGAAAAACCACAATAGTGTTTTCACAAATTTAAAAAAAGAGGAAAAATTACAGAGAAATTGATAATGGTTGTCAGAAGAGAGAAAGATGTCAATTTTACCGTCACTCCCATATTGTCCGCTGTATTAGAAACATCCTCACAGTAGCGTTTGATGCACCGGTAATATAATACAAAGTATAATGTTATAAATATACATACATTTAAAAAAAAATTTTTTAAATGTGAACAACTTTGCAGGATTTATGACGCTGATGACACGTCATCACAGTCTGTGAAAAGGGCTTGTTGTAGTCGAATTGATATAGTTAATTTAATTAGCATTTTGATTTGAAGAAAACAGTTAACTGAGATATAATCATATGAGCCAAATTCTTTTTATGTTTTGAAAGACGTCTCTTATGCTCACCAAGTCACATTTATTTGATTAAAAAACAGTATTATTTATAAAAACAATATTACAATATAAAAAAATAAATTTTCTATTTGAATGTTATGAAATGTAATTTATTCCTGTGATGCGAAGCTGAATTTTCAGCATCATTACTCCAGTCTTCAGTGTCACATGATCCTTCAGAAATCATTCTGATATGATGATTTGCTGCTCAAGAAACACTCATTTTTAATCTCACAATGCTGACTTATTTTCTCAGAATCGTGAAATATAAATTAGCAATTGCGAGTTAGAAAGTCCAATTCTGAGGGAACAAAAGGTCAAATTTGCAAGATACAAAGTGGCAGAAACAAGCTTCCATAATTTAATATGTCTTTCCTAAATAAAACTATTAATTTCATTAAAAAAAAAGAGAAAAAAAATCTTACCGACCCTAATCTTTATAACAGTAGTGTAGGTTTTTCAACCAATTTGCTATTTAACATGGTGTGTTCTCTTTATTCACTTCAAGCCATTAAGCATAAGTTTAGAACATCATGCACATGTAAATAAAGGCTCAGAGAGAGAAAGAGAGCTTGTCCTGGACTGCAGCAAAGACTTTGATCAGAATTGAACAATAGCTCATAAACCGTCTGATGCCCTCCAGGCAAAAACAGCTGAGACCTACATACCTAAATTGAGTCACCGATGTCAATGTGTCGTGATGGAATAAGCATTTGACACAGCCATTAGTTTTCGGGGGATTCGACATGACAGACAACTTCGAAAAACAAACAATTCTAAAATAATCTATTTTTAAAAATAGATTTGGGGTACGGCTATAGTTTGTTCCTGGATAATCAAAACTTGTAATGGAAAAGAAAAGGATTAAATAAAAATCAATGTCGCTTTTTGTTTCCCCTGGTCCCGTAATGGAAGGTCAAATAAATGTAACCAAAGTAACCATGGAAACAGCAAAAGTATGTTGTCGCAAATAAATCATTCTCCTCGTCCAATGACATTTCGCTCTTTAAATTGATTTTTTTTAATAGAATCACATTAAAACATCTTCCTGTTTTTCAGAAACACAAGCACATGTTTGTTCATGGTTTTCATATTATTTAAAGCATCAACTGAATTGATAGTATTCTATATTTTTAGTGGCCTTTCTCTCCTCATCTTCAGACAAAACACACACACACATCTTTCAAAATGAAGCCAGAAGAAGCTTTGTAGCATTACAACAAAGAGTTGAAAAGTGAGATATAAAGTGAATTTCTGAGGCTGGTTATTTAATGGTGCTGTGCGGGCTCCTTCTGTGTCGGTGGAGGCTGTGAGCACTGCAGGAGTGTGGAGAAGGTCCAGACGGAATTGCCCAAACGAACCCAAACTCAAAGGAGCTTCAGTCGCCTCCCAATGAAATACAGCACCAGTCAGACAGAATCAGCTCCTGTCACATCACAATGTAAATCAGCAAACTCACAGAACTGAACCGTGAATATGCTACAATCAGGTCTTTTATTTTAAAGCGTCGTCTTTTTATAGACATGAATTAGTGATTTGTTTGTGTTTTTTTTCCTGAGGGAGAAGAACGCTCGGCCTCTTCCAGCCACTAGCCTTCACCTTTAAAGGTAGCTGACGCCACAGGGGAAGTTTGGCATGTTTTTCTTATTTCCTTTTTTCCGTTTTTTGCTGAAATGTTCCTTTGACTAACTCGGTCCTCGACAGAGGGCCTTACTGAGAGTCGGCACCACACTACTGACGCTCAACGGCCGAGTGTGTGCGTGTGGGAAGGGGTGTTTTCGTTGGTCTCCTCCCCAGTTCACCTTCACAGTGCTCCTTTTCTACTGACGGCAAAGAACTCCACCACACACACACACGCTTACAAAAACCTCTTTCTACTCTATTGCTCAGTGTACCTTGACGCATTAACACACGCTCACTCAGATGGGCAGCAGCGGCGCTCGCACCAAATCTGCCCTTTAAAGGAGCCCGGTCGTCTTGACGTCAGCTCTGAACGAGATGTCATTGCTAGTTGCATCTTCAAGGCGTTTGAATGGAAGAAGTTATTTTTATCTCAGGCGCTTGCAGCGTTGGTACTGACACTAGACTTATTAAACTGTGCAGTACTTCCAGTTCTGAATTTGTTTCTGTTCAGCAGATGTGCGATTGTAAAATCAATATAAAAACTTTCTTATGAAATTTAAGAGTTTGTGACCCATCAGGCGTGAAGATCTATTATCTAATTCAGCATTGCATATGATGTGTGAAAATGCACTTATGTCTTTCAGTGATCTTTATGGCGCAACTATTGATCTGAAATACAACACAAAATGAGAACTGTAATTATAAAAAATTGTTTCATTTAACCTTGCTGGATATTGCCTGGCGGCTCGGTCAGTACGGCGACCGCTAAGATAGAAAAAAATGAAAAAGTGTAAAGCAAATCTTATATTGAGAAAGCTATGAGAAATCTACAGTGCATCATGAGTTCAAAGCTGAGAGTGTAAAAAACACTGTATACTGTAACATGCATGCAGTTGTTGACTCGATAGTTCGCCCCAAAAATATTTTGGCATCATTTAATCACATTCCAAACCTGAATTTCTTTCTTCTAATAAAGATACAAATGAATCAAGAAATGTTGAAAAATATACTAGCGGTGACGTTCCACATAACGCTGCATTATGAGACGAAGAGACTGAAATTTGAAGGGTTAGTTCAGTGGTTCTCAACCACATCCAACTTATTATATCATATCTGAATCTAACCATGTCATGTAAACAAATGGAAAAGTCAGCCATCTATTTACTATCGTGCTAATTACCCCATATACAATACTTTTACATGTTCTTCTGTTATTGAAAAACTGTTGCTTTAATTAACTTGAACAAAACTGAAAATCATTAACAAGGAGACCTTTGTCTCAAAATATATTCAATAATTTAAGCGATTCTCATTTGCTAATTAAATCTACAACATTTAAAAAAAAAAAAAAAAACTCATATTAGATCAAATTAGCACCGAATCAACTTTGCACTGCTGTCAGCATCAAGGATCAGCTGAGTTTCTACATTTAAAAAAGTGATTGTTTTGGAAAGTGCTACAGCTTTGGAAAGTTTTTGTACCATTTAGTGGTTCAAAGGCGCCTTTTACCCTGGAGAGCCTTTAGCCCCGTTGTACCCGAAGTTGAATTATGCTTCTAAAAGAATCAAAAAGTTATAAAGGTTTAGTACAACATGAAGATTAGTGAGTAAATGATGACAGATTTTCATTTTGGTGTGAACTATACCTTTAAAAATTACTTTCCTTAATGTAACCCAATGTACTCATTTTTTTTCAGTAAGATCAAATATTCATCTCAAAAATACCTTACAGATCATTTATTGTCAAATTCGCCCCTATTTGGGTGTGAGCAAAAACACACCGTTTTTGTGTGTGTGTGTCCCTTTAAATGCAAATGAGCTGTTGCTCAGGAGGGCGGAGCTTTAACGGCTTGCGCTTCGGGTTGATCGACAACAACAAAGCTGGAGAATCTCACGCGGCCAAAATGACGATTCCAGTAACGGTGTTCATCCTTACGTTGTTCAAACTGGAGTCGACACTGATGGAGAGACTCGGGAAGAAGTTTCAACTTGCAACTGGACGTTTCTGAACGATTAGTGGATAAATTTATGTAGCTGCTAAGGAGTTGATTCAACTCATGTGCCGTCATGTTAATCTTTTGTGCAAAACCAGTATGAATAGCCACGATGCATAGCATACATATCTGCCAATCAGAGCCATACACACCAGGCTAGCGTTTATGATTTCTATCAAATGCTGTAAGCGGTCTAACATTATTTCCAAAATATCACTCCTTTTTTAGCAATCAAGCTTTTCAGGGTCAACTTGCAGGCTATCCAAGCTAACGAGACTCTAAATAGTGTTCTGTGTTCATCTGTGCTGCCAACGACAGAACAGTTAGCATGCTTTGCTCGAACTTTTGCCATGCCGCTTGACATGGTACACCGCTATTGCTTGTGAAAAGAAAATGGCGGCGCTGTGGGTGAAAACATGCAGATTAAAGGGTGGAAATATTATAATAAGATCCACTTATACGTCACTAGTGGATCGAAATCTGAGGGGCTTGTGTTTTCACATGCTTGCAGAGAACGGCTTGCCAAAACATCAAGTTACAGGGTTGTCCTTTTTCACGTTTTGGTTGGTAGATGCACAATTATAGCACTTAAACACAGCAAATCTTTTTTCCGTGGTTAAGATTTTCATGATATGTCCCCTTTAATAAAACCAGAACATTCAAATATAACCAGATGCGGTCTAACCAATTAATTTTAGTTGTCATCCTCAGAAGTGCACTCGCTTGCGTCATTGTTTAACGATGTAATTACTTAACGACACGCAGACATCAAAAAGCGTTAGATATTCACATAACTCTCATACAAACAAGCTGCTAACTGCTCGAGGGGAGTGCGTTTCTGAATATCCGAACCGATTTAAATTTATTACTAGCCCTTCACCAGACGCATGAATGGAAATCAGCACGATATATTTTCATTTATCTGGAACATTCTCTTGCTTACAGCCACTACATGCGAACACACACACAGGGACACTTGAGAGAGGGATAATGGAGCTCATGCAGTGAAGTGCTGTTGATAATGAGGCAGATGTCTGTCTGCAGGGCTGACACAGCAGGGACACACACACACGCTTGCGTTTTTGGCCACCTTTCTCCCAGTTCCCTCTTCACCTCCCTCCTCCTGAAGTTTTAATTACCCCTCTCCAGACACACAGAGGTGTGATGCTTCTGCGTATTTGTATGGGCGTATGTGTGTGCTGAAGGTCAGCCCGCATAGCCTCAGAGTAACACAGGCTAGTCAGGGTCTCCCCTTTCTCACAGCCGCATCGACCAATCAGAGCCCCCTCCTCACAGTCGTTCAGCCAATCACAGCTCTGGATTCCAGCTTCCAAAAAGCCAATCGTGCCGATTAATTCATTCAGAGCCCCCTCCCCTGCCTCTCCTGCTGGAATGAGTCTTTTTTTTATAGACCATCGTGCCCCTCCAGCCCCCATTTCTTTATTGCGTTTGTGTAGAGCAGTACAAGAATGCGGCGTATTCTTTTTTCACGCTCTTTTTGTATGTAACCCCTCTCTCGGCTCTCCCTCTTTTTTCCTCCTTCCTCTCCAAAGTAATTAGACAGAGGCGTGTAAAGAGGAGAAATTCATTTCTTTGAGGGAAATACGGAAAGAAAGGGAGAGTGATAGAGAAAGACAGACAGAGAATGAGAGAGGAAAGGGGCAAAGCATAAACTCGCACAGTTGAGTGTTATTGTGCGAGTCTGAGCGCAGAGGAAATAAAAAACCAGGATTACTGATAAATAAACCCTTCTCGCGCGCGCACGCACACACGCACACACACACACACACACACACACACACTTTCCCCTCTTTGCCAATTGCCAGAGGGTTGAGAGGCTGACATCATCGCTTCCTGTAGTAAACAGGTGTGAGGAGGGATATGAAAAATAAAAGAAAAGAAAGAGAAGAGGCCTCTTCTCGGAAAACTCCTTTTCTTTATCGTGGTGCTTAGCTGAGGTTTGAGGATCAGTCTGACCTTCGTTAATACAGCTCCCTCACGGTCTCGGCTTTAATTTAAAGCGCTTCTCTTCAGATAATCTACGATATGAGAAAAATATTGACCTGAAGCCGGATGAGTTGCACACAATACTTGTTCTTTGAGTTAAAGAACAAAGAGTTCATGAAAAAAATGGCGACGCTCCAGCAACCTAGTGAGTTTCCTACAGATTCAGCATTTTAAGGCATCATAGATGGGTTATTTTACAGAACAGATGCCATTAACGTCCTTGGCCTGACCCATCACTGTGTTTCCAAATTCTTGCTGTATTAGCAAATATGCACATGGTGGAAAGTAATAATAATAATAATTGGTCACACTTACAGAATAGGCTCACTATAAACTATCTATTAAGTACTATGTTTGCCTCAATAAACCCCATTTTACTGCTTTTTAATAGTTAATAAGATAGTTGTTAAGTTTAGGTATTGGGTAGGATTAAGGGATGTAGAATATGATCATGCAGAATAATATATGTGCTTTGTACTATAAACAGTCGATATCCTAGTAATAATGAAGCGAATCAACCAGTTAATGGTGAGATTTGGACCCTGAAGCCCCTTTTGTATCTGTTAGCATTCTTCTTAATATTAATCTTTATTATTCTTCCCCAATGGGAGTCTATGGCAGCCCTCTGAACAAAACATTGGAAAATGATTAAAAAAAAAAAAAAATTGGAGCGATGGTAATGAATTGTAATCTGACCAAGCGTCCCCAGGACCAACTTTATAAAAAATCACTATTCAAATGGTTATAACTTTTGAACCGTTTGTTCTAGAAAAATAAAATGTAGTGATCTGATTACTCTCCTCACGCGGATCACATTCAATAGCTTACATTAATTACTCATTAATTACTCACCCTCATGTCGTTCTACACCTGTAAGACCTTCAGAACACAAATGAAGATGTTTTTGATGAAATCCGATGGCTCAGTGAGATAATGAACACTTTCAGATGCCCAGGAAGATATTAAAACGTATTTAAAACAGTTCATGTGAGTACAATGGTTCAACTTTTATATTATAAAGTGACGAGAATACTTTTTTGCGCCAAAAAAAACAAAATAACAATATCTAGTGATGAACGATTTCGAAACACTGCTTCGAAGCTTTACGAATCTTTTGATTTGAATCAGTGTTTCGGAGCACCAAAGTCACGTGATTTCAGTAAACTAGGCTTCGTTACTTCATAAGTGTTTCGCAATTTCAATAGTTCACGTGATTTTGGCAGTTTGATACGCGATCCGAACCACTGATTCGAAACAAAAGATTCATAAATCTTCGAAGCAGTGTTTTGAAATATTCAACATCATTAGATATTGTTGAAAAGTCGTCATTTTGTTTTTTTTTGGCACAGAAAAAGTATTCTCGTCGCTTTATAATATTAAGGTTGAACCACTGTACTCACATGAACTGTTTTAAATATGTTTATAGTACCCTTCTGAAAGTGTTAATAACTGTCAATGAGCCATCGGATTTCATCAAAAATATCTTCATTTGTGTTCTGAAGATCTTACGGCTGTGGGTGAGGAATTAATGACAGAATTTTCATTTTTGCATGAACTAACCCTTTAAAACTCCACCCATTACCGTAGTGAAATGCAGTAGATGTTTACATATTTTTTTAACTTTTTTGTTGACAATGTATTTTATCCAAAATATAATTCTGTTGTCATCGCCCTAGTGAAAAATAAGTATACTAAAATGTATTTAAAATACATTTATTTCATGCTAAGTATACTACAGATACATTTAGATATTATGTACTTAATAAAAATACCTTGCAATTGTGCTTTTTGGAATACTAAAGTCTGCTAAATTTCTTCTTAGCACACTTTAATTGTGCAGAATTATTGCAGAGGTCCAACTAAAGATATTCTTGAGTATATTTGATTGTGCTAAAGTGAAACTATTGCAAGTATACTTTCGGTACACTTTAAGTATCTTGCGTTTAACGTTTGGTTTTATTCAGTTTTAATAGTGACACTAAAAACACATTACGGCTTAATATTAAGAAGTGTGCATTGTGGACAAGTGGCACTCCAAATAAAGTTTAATTCTAAATTTTATACTAGTAAGTCTCATCTGACATGTCAGTAAATATATTAATAGATATTAGTTTGAATATTTTAAATATATAACTTGGGTGTGTTTGTCGACTTTTAAAGTAGTGATTCCATAAGACCTTCAAAAATGTGATGATCATTTTATTCTTCTTTCATATGTTGTGTATAATGTTTGACAGTAGAAGATGATTTTAAACTATCAAACCTGTTACCATTACTTTCCCACATGCAAAATGCTATTAAGAACACATCTCCTGTGTGAAGAGCTATTTGTGTGGAGTTGATATCTATGTAAAGCTCTCCAAGCTGATTACCAAATCCATTTCTGTTATGATGTTGCCTAAGGCAGCTGCCTATTTAGATAGTAGGCATTGAGGCCACTCATAGTTTTGGAACAGAGCTAATCTCTATTTCTCTCTGCCTCTCATGTTCTCATTACATCCATGTGTGTTTGACATGTCAGGCTGATGTTAAATATTAATGCCCGTCTGAATAAAACAGCTCTTCCTTATTGTTCTGTTCCCTTTGTCCTCTGTGTATCTCTCATCTATTTTACTTTCCCCTCAGAATAAAGGAAGATCCATTCACCTCCTCCGAAATATTCTCTCTACCATCAGTCTCACTTTTCTTCCCTCTTCCTTTTTCTTCCATCAATCTCTCTTTCAGTCTTTTTCACACCATTTGTTCCCATCCTCTGCACCTTTTTTTACTCTCTCAGTCCTCTCATCACAGGTTCACTGGGACGAACACACTCATGCAGCATGTGTGGACAATCTCCGGCAGAGTATACTTGATGATTAATATACGCTTGTGCAGAGCAGAATTTTGGACCAATCGGGATTCACATTGGGCGGAGCTAGACAACTGAAATAGAACAGTCAAAAATGGCCTGCCATAAAGGACTTGCACAATAGATAAATCAGCAAGTAAATCATCTATTGTGATAAAAGCTTTTATCTCTTATCATTTTGTGTTGTTTATATTTTTATTTATAGGAGAGGATCAGTAATAAGAAATATAGGGAGAAGAAGGAATAATGAAATCAAAACATTTACCCTTTGTCCAACTTTCACAAGAGATGGACTGGCTATTGGGAGGCCCTGGATCTGTTGACTTGCCGGCTGTCAAAACCAAATTTAGATATAAAGTAAATTCCCAAAGGTTTTTAAGGGAGGAAAAAATGCTGGCCATTTAAACCATAGTGACGGATGTATTCCTTCACTGCAGCCGGCTGCCACATCCCACTTCTGTTGCTATCTGTCTGCACATGAACACATGAAATCAATTCAGTCACATGAGTCTGCTCACCGGCTAGAAGCCAGACATGATGGGGAATGGATGCTTAGGACAGTCCTGAAGGTAACACTTACTGTATAATAAAGGTTAATATATGTTAACATCAGTTAATGAGTCATGAACTAACAATGAACAGTTGAGGGTCAGTTCATCGCTAGATTTGCACAAAAGATTAACATGACGGCACACGCAAGTCGTTGAGTTGAATCAATTTATCCACTAACCGTTCAGAAACTTCTAGGTGCATTCTAAAGTTGAAACTTCTTCCTGTGTCGACTCCGGTTTGAACAATGTAAGGCTGAACACCGTTACTGACAATCCTCATTTTGGCTGCGTGAGATTCTCCAGCTTTCTTGTTGTTGAGTATCTGAAGTGTGAGCTGTTAAAGCTCCGCCTTCTTCTGGAAAGGGGGCTGGGAGCAGCAGCTCATTAGCATTTAAAGGGACACACCTTTAATATAATACATTGCATAAAGTATGTTCTTTTAAAGAATATTATTTATGAAATAAGTATTCTTTGGAAAAGTGTGCTCAAGTGTACTTCTTTTTCATAAGGGAACAGGTAATTGTTAAATATATGCCTAGTTTCTTTGCCCCAATTGCATCCCTGTAGTATGAGCATCACCCGGCAGACCACGTGTCAGACCACCTTCATGCATTTGGGCAGAAACTGGTTTCTACATTCTCAACATGATATTTAAATTTGGAGAATAAAACAATTGTTCACATACATGCTTACAAGCTCACTGGCTCACACACTTCAAACGAACAGCTTCAGGCTTTATTTACAATTCACCATAAAGTGAACAACAAGCGAGTTTAGATTAATTAGTCACAAACAGATATGATACACAAGCAACTTGAAACGCTACGCCACAACTATCTGGATTCGCCATGCACTACAAAACCAGTTTGTCCAAACATATAATCAACGAGGAGGGATGCGCTTGTTTTTGCGTGTGGCCTTTTCTTCCATCGACTTCTCTTTATTATACTGTATGCTTGTGGTGTGAATGCAAAGCATATTTACACACATAAAAGGATATGCGAGTGTCATTTGCACAACGATACTTTTCGTCTGCTCTCCAAAAGCAAAATCTCTCTGGGGTATTCATTAGTGAACACTCTATACCACACACACATACGGGCCTGTCACCGGATCACAGCTAGTGCGAAAATAGCTCCATTTGGACTATCTGTACTTATAGCTGTCAGTACTATAGATCTGCCAGCCCAAGAGGAGACGCCTAATGTATAGCAGCCCTTAAAACTGCATATCACGAACATCAAATAACTTCTCTGCTTTGTAGTTCAAGCCCCTATAAGTGTTACGTCTCCGGCTCATCTCAGAACGGGTTCATTTACAGCAGATTTAATGATAGTGCATATCGAATATTCCTCCCAATGTTTAGTCTGCCTCATTCTCTCCCACCTCTCAGAGAATTACGTCAGTGTAAACACATTTCTTCCTTTATAATGACTTCGTATAGTCTTCAGACTCGAGTGTGCTTGTTTGAACTTATATGATTGTTTTGTCAGATGTGATGTGGCCCCGTCGTTGCCCCTCCACTACGGCGACCCGAGTTCGGTGGCTGGGCCGTGCCTTGTTTTTCACTGTGTGGGTGTGTGTGTCTGTGAGTGAGTGGGGGGGAGTCTGTGGCTGCTTTGGCAGGGCTGCGAGGCGTCAGCGCTTTGCCTCATGGGACGTCCTGGCAAAGTCACATACCCACAGCACATATACACACACAGACGCGCACACATTGACACAGATACAGACGCATACCCGCAGCTCTGCAGTCTAGATAATTAAAACCACACACACAGCAAAACACACCCCCATCTTCACTGTCACAGAATCGTTCTCCGTTTCTCTCCTTTAATATTACCATACACCAGTGTAATGCATTACGAGTAACTTGAGCTACGTAATCAGATTACTTTTTCAAGTAACTAGTATAGTAACGCATTACTTTTTCAGTGTACAACAGTTACTTTTTCAAATAAATAACACAAGTTACTTTTTCACATTTCTTGACTGACAGCTCTTCTGTCCCCATGTTGAGAGAAATAAAGGTCAGAGGCGTTGTGTCTCTGAGTGAACATGATGGTAATTGTAGTTCTAGACTAAATTAACATACATTTACTCATCTCACTATTCCTCAAAATGAATAAAAACAGTGAAATGCAATCTCAAAATTTTATGCAAACCTGTAATAATTAACTATTATACAAATATACTTTATCTATTTAATCCCACTTTATGAACCAATGTTTTGCTGCTGACCTTCAATGATCTAATTCAATACTAATAAGCAAAAATTACTTTACATGTAGAGATAAGAGTGTGGAACTCCCTTCTCCTGTATCTTATTCTTCTTTAATCTTGAATGGCAGCTTAGCTGAAAGGTTTGGTTGAGCGGCGCCCTCTACTGTACAGGAGTACATATGCTTTTCCTGAGGCTTATTCATTTCACTTTTGGTGTGAAAGGGTTAAAAACGAACAAATAAAGTCCACAGGCAGGTGATAAAAAGTAATGCAAAAAGTAATGTAACATTATCTTCATAACGCAATTAGTTACGTTTTTAAGGAGTAACACAATATTGTAATGCATTACTTTTATAAGTAACTTTCCCCAACATTGCCATACACACACTTTTCATTCTTATTTCATGTTTTTCACACACAATTAACTTTGTGGCAAAATGGGTGTGCTTAGTGAAATGACAGAACCCAAATATTCCAATTGTCTGAATCCTCACAGAATTCCCAACATTCCAAGTTGTTGCTCAAGTTTGTTTGTGACTGGACAGTTGTAATTATCTCTAAACTAGCAACATCTGTGGCTCAATTAGCAATTTTGCATGTGAAGTGACAAAGTGCGGGCGTCTACGGCCCTGAGGGTTTCAAAAATGTTGTGTCTGTGTGTGTTGTCTTCGCCTGTGAGTCTGTTTCTTGTGGAATCAGACTTTTCTGAAGTATTTTCCCATAAAACTCAAGCCCGGCTGTGGTTTCGAGCCTGCAGTTGCTTTTTTCCCTCTCTTTTTCTGTCATTCTGTCTTTCCACTTTTTTTTTGCGCCGGGTAAAGTTTCATTCACAATTGCTCTGTGAATGCTTCTGGTCTTCCTCTGACGATCTGTCGCTTCGCGGAGGTGGGATTATAACGATGGAGGGCGATGTGACCTCATACAGACGCACACATACACGCTCAACGCAAACACACTCATGTTTGCTCGGGGGAATTGATGGTGGAGATCGAGACATATCGTCTCAAGCTGTGGTCGTGCTGGAAAAAAACAAAATGAACACATAATTACTCCAAGATGGAGGATATCATTTTGATTTGCTGAATTTGGGAAATATTTGGTGGATACATTAAGTTAAATCTAAATTATAGGCTTGAGAATAAGAGTGTTTAAGGAGAAATGGGTTCTTGTTTGGGTTGAGCTGAGGATGAATGGAGAGCGGGAAAACTCTCTTCCTGTGATTATGAAGAAAGGGAGCGAGAGAAGAGGAAAATGGAAGCGAAGAAAGTAGTTCTGTATACTCTCGGAACGAACATCTTTCTTTGTATGCGTATATGTTGGATTCAGATTGAATTTTTCTTGATAATATGGGGTGTTTCTTTAACTACACTAGTTTATTTAATTCCATTTTGTCATTTTTTCCTGAAACATCTAGGAAATTCTCCCAGCAGTGTCATTTCCATCACATCTCAGATTATGTAGTTGAATACTATTCAGTAGTGAACATTTTAAACTTTCTTGGAATGACCCATTTGTCTTACTAAGGCTGATTTGCATAATTTGACCAAATTAAAGATTGAATTCATTCCATGATCGATTCATTCTATGATATTTTGTCTATATTTGTCGCACATCACATCTCATATTTCATCTCACTGACATGGTTGTCTCCATGCTAACCAAGTCATTATGATTTATAATATAACAGACAAATTTACATTTACATGACAAATTACATCACAACTGTGGGATAAGTTTTTCAGAACTTCCTAAATCATTTTCCTACAGTATAATAACATCATGTATTATTAATTCATTCTTAGTTGAAATTATCATTCATACACTAGCGTTCAAAAATTTGGGGTCAGGATACATTAAATTGATCAAAAGTGACAGTAAAGCATTTATAATATTACAAAATATTTCTATTTCAAATAGATGCTGCTCTTTTGGACTTTTAATTCATCAAAGAATCCTGAAAATAATATACAAAACTTCACTTAAAACTTTATAAACTATAATGACCGGCTTCCACCAACTGCTGTACGTGTGTTTACGAGAGAATTGTGTGTCTATTTTCACCTCAATTTATGTCATGCGTCAGGTCAGAGGTCACCCTTCCACCAGATGTACCGTTGCCGGAAACCAGTGATTATAGTCTATAAAGTTTTAAATATGGATATTTTTTCTCACAAAAACTCCTCGCTTTGCTTCAGAAGGCATTTACTAACCCACTGGTTTACTTTTATGATGGATGGATGCATTTTATGGTGCCTCAAAAACTATTCAATGCCATTACATTGTTCAGCTGAACATCATATACACCTAGAATGGCTTGAGGGTGAGTAAATTATGGCATAATTTTCATTTTGGGGTGAACTATCCCTTTAATTGCTCATATATTGTACTCCACTGTTCTCCAGTCCAGGAACGACCATCAGAGTGACTCTCATTTGTGTCTCGTTCCTAATGACACATGTAATTGCAGCATCTGTTATCAGCTCCAACATGAATCACAGACCTGTATGACTGTATGTACAGTGTGATATACAGTATTAAGTCTGTATAGTGTATGTCTGTACACAAAAACATTACATTAGAGACAAACAGGCACAGGCGAGTCAGGAAACTGGGTTACAGTACAGAAGTGAGACAGATAGCAGAAGAGAGAGAATCAGAAAGGGAATATTTGTATATTTCAAGCGGATGTACATGTCCTCAGTATGAGCATGTGTGTAGCACATGGCCGTTTCGCTCTGTGATGATGGGCCAACATAAATCAGCCCACTTCCTGTGGACAGCACTCTTAGGGTCTGCCACTTCCTGTCCTTACTGAAAGAGATCCAAGCTCAGTTCTGTTATTTTTAGACTTCTGTCAAAGTCAGGTGCTCCACCGAGACACTTGAACTGCCAGAATAAGAGCAGTGCGTGAGTGTGTTAGTAACAGTGATGCTGTACAATAGCAGATCAGAGTACTTTCATCCATCCTGTTACTGTTTGTTTTGGTGTTGCTGTAAATGGTAACGCACAGTATTTGCTGCACAAAGGTACAGTAGGAGCTACCGTTTCCGTAAAAGTTCATAAATGATTTTAGACATTTGTTAACTTCAACCATACACTTCTGTCTAAAACCCTGCCCCCCCAGCAAACCCAGTATAAGCGAACGTTTCTGATTGGCTTACGCTATTTGGTTACCATTTTTCCAAATATCTTCTTTTATGTTCCACAGAAGGAAAGAAAGTCATACATGTTTGGAACTACATGACTTTGAGGAAATGATGACACAATTTTCCCTTTAAATTCGTTCACATATCGCGTCTAAAAACGCGTGGAAAGCCGCTTTTTCCTTCTTTCCAAAGTGCTTGTGCTTCCGTGGTGTCTGTCGTTGCAATGCAACCATGAACTGCGCACTCCACGACGATGAGGAAGTTTCAGCAAAGGATAAATTGATTTTTTGCCCTTGCATTAGCTTTACTACTATATTTATGGAGATGAAATATAACAACACGCCCTTTACAGCCATGATCAGCTGTTCAGCTGAGCTTTCAATGTTTTGTTATGGAAAGACCGAATGGTTCTTGTCACATGACCGGGCCGCTTCCATTATGAGCCCTACATCTGAAATAAGAAATTTGAGCACGCAAAAGACGTGAATATCTGAACTTCAGACAACCAAAACCATTTTTTTTTTTCTTCTTTGGGTCATTCCCACAGTTTTGTAGATTTTATGTCCCAGTGAAATAATACTTTATATTTTACATAAAATATTAATCAACTTTAATCCCACATTGTTTTTCATCTATATATACACCCCAATAAAAACTAATTCATTACGATTAGTAACAAAGAATAATTAAAAAAAGAAAACTACTTGAAGGCAAAATTTCCATGTCCCCAATCATCTTTAACTTTCTTTTAACTTTGAAATAAAGGCTACATTTGGGAGCCGTTTGGAGTATTAGTATAAACATTTACTTATTCTCCTCGACATAGAATACAATTTATAATGTAAAGCAATTAAAGAAATTTACATCCCTCAAATTCCAGTCCACCCTGTTACATTCATGTTATTTGCCATTTATAATCTTAAACGAATGCCCTAAATCACATGTCTTGCTATAATTGACATCATTTCCTTGGAGGGAAAGCAAATCCAAGAACCAAGTAAAAATCAACTTTTCTCTTTTTTCCTAATTTTTAAAAGACTAGTTCTAATAGCGTAAAACATAACATGTCCACCCTGTTGTGTCAATATGTACTGAACATAAAAATGTTTTAAATAGATTTTTTAACTCTTCCTAAGGGTTAATCTTCTGCTAGGATTTAGTTTTTTCCTTCATTAGCTTAAAACGCCCACCCGGTTAAAAGTCCATTCTGTTACAACAAACAGTTTTGCAGTTTAGTTGTCTGGGCGAACTGAGAAAGAAAGTTTTGCATTAGAATGTCTTGATGGTACTGTAAACCCATGTATTCTAAAAAGAGCTAAGAAAATCCTGTTTTCCATAATGTGCAGCCTTTAACATTCTTTAAAAATGTCTCTTATAGTTATACAACAAATCCCTTCACTGAATACTGAGCATATTTTCATAATCTCCTGCTGGTTCATGTACCCCTCCATTCTCATTCACCGCTTTATATGGCTGTACAATTTGCGGTGAGAGAAACAAACATCTACAGCCATCAATAACTCAGCTCTTCCTGAAAAGTCCACATATTCTGTGACAGAAGTATTTCAATCAAATTCCAGAGGCCAAGTAGTAATTATCCAGCGTTCCATGGCATTTTGTGGTTGGCCAGCAAGTGAGTGTCCCTCCAATTAGTGCCTCTCCTGTTCCTCAGCGCTGTTCAGAGCAATTCAAGGTTTAGCTGGAGGAGTGGACGCACAAACAGTGCTGTGGTGCGCAGTGGTATGTGTGTGTGTGTGTGTTTGTGTGTTTCAGCACTCCTCTGACTTTACAAGCTTTACCACAACCTTGGAGCACCCACAACAACAGCTCTTATGGCCCCTATAAAGATCCTCTTGCGTTTTACCCTGCACACTCACAGAAAGTGCTCATTCCAGGAAACACTAAAGGTAACATCTATATGAAAATGTTTTGAACACACTACCGGTCAACCTGAACCTCATTTCTCTGTCTGCATATTTATCTATTGTTGAATATTGGATGTTCTTGACGAACTCTGACCTTTACTGTTGTGGAGTATATATTAGGGGCGTAACGGTGCATGTCACGGTTCGGTGCATGCAGTCAGACAACGAATGCGGTCAGTCAGAGGCGATTCACACTCCAATCCAGAAGGATGTGCGTGGAAAAAGCATAACAAGGAAACAGACAGTCTATGTATAGATATGTTTACGCGTAATCTCTCAAACAGTATCTCTCGTAGCATTACATTTACCTCAGGCAAGTCATTTAGTGTCAGCAGCATGTTAGTTCACTTGAGAAATGAACTCTAGAGGGGAGCATTAGTGTATATATTCATTATATTTACTTTACCTGTTAGTAACATCTTAATTGAATTTAAAGAGAAAACCACTGTTTAATAAAAAAGAATAAAAAAATGTTACGTTTAGTTTTCTCCCCGAATTTGTATTGAACGGTGACTTCAATACCGAGGTACGTACCAAACCGCCATGATTATATAGTTTAAATTTTGACAGACATCTCATCACAAATACTTGTTTGTGATTTTTTTAAATAATGCAGGCCTTAAGTACTTGACAGGACCTGTCATGGTGAGCAAACTAAATTATTATGTCACAGTTAAAGAACACGATGCATTCGCAGCTCTTTCTTTGTGTGTTCTTGTAAAGTTCATCTCTATTTTTGCTGAAGGTAAAAGTGGGGTATGTGGAAATGTTGCGTTCTAGCCAAAGAATTTGACATCTCATTCCTGTGTAATGAGATTAAACATGGTCTGTTGCCTGACCTTTGACCAGACACAGGCCTAATCCACTGACCCAGAGTCACACATCTCTACACAGACTTCTCTCATCCAGATCATCTCTGGCAGAAAGGAGCGGCGACATCTCTGGAGGTCCCTGAGACTTGGCCTTTGACCTTTCCTATCTGGGGCTTAAACCCTGATTTACAGTCACAGCTCAGCCCTCATGACTGACCCCTAAACCCTGAGCCCTCATAAAGCGAGAGTAGAGAGTTTGAACTGTTCGGTTACGCAGGTTCATTGCTTGCCATACGCAAAAAAAAAAAAAAAAGGATTTTACATTGCTGCCGTCTCCTGTGTGATTCAGCTCGGAGTTCAACATTCACTGAATATGTGCAAGCTCGTTCAGCCAAAACTAAGAATGCAGAAATGCAAACTAGAGACTTGCGGCTGGCTTTCTCTTGCCATGCTTTGGGGGGTTGGGCAAAGGAATCATGGATTGACTGAGGTGGAGATGTGCCAGACGGGCAGATGTTGGCTAAAGGGGTTCAGCAACGGAAATCCCCCTTATCCAGGCCAGTGTGCCAACCTGCGGCCACGCTACTGATGAAATACACACCCACTGCTACACACTCCCAAATAAATCCCTGCATGCATCTTACTAACTGCCATTATTTCATGATCCCTGAACTCTCTGAATGCTTGATGTGTTTAAAGCATGGCAAACGTGTTGAAGTCTCAGAGACATGAAGCTTATTTGTGTTCTTAATTTTTTCAAAAATACATAAAGACTTAAATACACTTTAAATTAAATCATTGAAATCAAAACTTTATTATCTAACACTTTATTTTAGTGTTCTTGTTACACGTTACATGTAGTTACTATACTGTAATAACTATAATTTATGCATAATTAAATGCAACTAATCCTAAACTTATAGTAAGTACATGTAATGAATCATTATTACTCAGTACTTAAATGTTTAATTACACTGAAACACAGACACCTTAAAAAAGTGTAACCCGTTATTAGTTTGGCACAATCATTTTATTATTATTTATAAAAATATTATTTTAACTTCATTACCTGTGCATATTTACAATTCACACAAAATAAAATGAAATTCATGCATACATACATATATATAGTGTATGTATATATGGATGTATATTTATATGTATATATGCAAATATATATGTGTGTGTGTGTGTGTGTGTATGTTTTCTATGTGATATATATACACTCATTCAAGGTGTATGGTAATATCTATGGTAATAACACTTTCCATGTTTTATAATTCAGCCACTTAAATTAATTACTGTAATCTATTTCAAAGTAAATGTTTTCAAAGTATTCGTCCGATAGCAGAGGGAATGAGTTGTGAATGGTGCGTCTGTGTGTGTGTGAGTTTGAGTGTGTGTGGTTTTATACAGATGTCAGAATGATGCATCATCCATCTCCCCACTAAAAAGAGTCTCCACAGATAGAAAGACAGCCAGTGAAGCCACACACACACACACACACACACACTCCTACATATGTACACACAAGAGCACATATGAAGGAGTTTTATTTCCCTTTTTTCTCGAGCCTTTCATCACAGTCTCCATATGTAACTAATTCAAAGTATCATCTCTGTGCAGTTTCTCTCTCACTTTCTCTCACTCTGTCCCTCTGAAGTGGAAAATCTGAAGTAATTGCTTTCTGAATTAAAGAGTGAAGTCTGAGAGAAATACAAGCCGTCATTTATTTTTGCTTTCTCTCTCTCTTCCTCTCAAGTACAGAGAGAGGATTGTGCGAATGTACGTCCGTCCGACTGCGCCGCTGGATGTACCCCGTTCGCACTCTTACCTCAGAATAAACGTTTCTGCATGTGTGTGCGTCGCAGAAATCTAACCCTTTTGCCCTGAAATCATCATTCACACACATACAGTAAACACACACACATACACACACACACGGCTGGAAGCGGTGGAACTCTCCAAGTCCTCGCTGGCAGCTCAGACCAGAAAACTCGTTTGGAAACATGTAATTGGATGGCTTGTGGATGACTGTCGAGGAAACGATTGTGTGGGAGCGTAATTGAACAGAAGGTATCTGTATCGCTACGGCTGACACAACAAGGCTTCAAGTTCACGGTGCTAACTTGACCTACACCTCCAGGGACCAATCATATCTCTGAATAAGAAAGACACTGCAGTCAGTGAGAGAGAGAGAGAGAAGATAGATTAGATTATATCTCCAGATGATGACGATTCTTCAGACGAGAGGGCATTTCTCACATGTGACAAAACCAGACTCTCAATTTTTAAAGTAAAATGAGTAAGGTATAATGTTATATATCCAAGTTAAAAAAAAACTTATATTTCAGTATGTTCCTCCCATAAAACCGTAGTATGGCTTCAAAGACTTTTAATATATAATGTATGAGTCACATGGATCTTTTTATTCTGTTTTGTGTATTTTTGTAGCCTGAAAACTTGTAAATGCACAGAAAAGAGGGACCGGTACAATTCTTCAAAAATCTATTTGATGGTGGTTCTTGTGCTACCAGGCTGTAATTTTTATTTGAAAATCAATGAAAATGTACACTACCGCTTAAAAGTGTGGGGTCAGTTAGGTTTTTGTAAGAAGTTTATAATGCTCACCAAGGCTACATTTATTTGAACAAAAATACAGTAAAATAGTGTTACAATTTTAAATAACTTTTTCTGCTTTAATATATTTTAAAGTTTTATTTCTTTCTGTGATGGCAAAGCTGAATTTTCAGCATCATTACTCCAGTCTTCAGTGTCACATGATCCTTCAGAAATCCTGCTGATTTGTCTCTTTTTATTATCAGTGTTGCTCAATATTTTTCTGGAAAATGTGATACGTTTTTCAGTATATTACTCGTGCCTGTCACGATTGACAGCTGGAGTGTCCGGAAGATCCACTAGAGGGCACTCTACTCTGGACTCTTTTCACTCACTCACACTCTCACTTATTCACACAAACCACATTTCCCATAAGCCCCGTACCCAGTCTCTGATTACCGCACCAGCTGCACCTCATCACCCACACCGCATATAAACACCGTTCACATATCACTCCCCGCAAAGTCTTGATTTGGTTACCCTGTCATTTCCGAGCGTTTATTCCCGTGTCTGTTTTTCTGGTTTTGTCCTTGCCTGTTTTCACTCTTTCCTGATCGTTCCCCGCCTGTCTTTGGATTTATTGCCTGTTTACTGACCTCGATCTTGCTTATCCCTTGTATATCCGTTTGCTGATCATTGACCACTGCCTGTCTGACTATGTCTACTTTTAATAAAGCTGCATTTAGATCCCACTCCGCTGTCTCTTCATTACAGTACCTTTACTGTATTTTTTAAAGCAATTTAAATTAATTTATTTATTTCCAAAGGTTTAAAATTAACAAAATTTAAATAATGAGTCATTATTATCATCAGCCCTTCTTCTAAAACGTGTTTTTGTTTTACTCTGATTTACTATGGTAAGCCTATTATTTGTGCTTAGATTTTAGACCTGTCAGGGTGGTTTTCGCTGGAAATTGTGTACCTGTGTCACTCACCCGTGCGCGTCTCATCATATCCGTAAATAGAGAAAAGATGTTCCGGCTACTTTGACGCGCGTACGGTGTGAGAGTGGCATAGGTTACTTCTCACAACGAGTGAGAAAGGTTGACATGGAAATCTCAAACTTCCCTGGGAATCACCCGTTTTAAACAAACGTCGAACAGAGGAGAGTCAGCTTGCAAAAAGAGAACATGACACAGCTCGTAATAAAACGACAATTAACGTTGGCTCAGGGATTTGAAATGTTCTAAAAGCGATGCAGAGATGCCGTTTTTATTACTCAACAGAGTTAGTAAGATACTTTATTGAACAGATAAATTGCCATTTGTAGCTTCATTGTAAATACTAATTTCATTATGTTTGTTGTAGTGTTTTGCTGGAATTTATTTTCACGTAGCCTAAGTGCCGTCTATAATGGTTATAGCTACAGTAACATCTTCAGCTAGTCATCATTTCCTACTAAACTCGTTATATTTCTTTAGCCTTGTAGGAATTTTTTATAAGCAGCATCATAATCTCTCTCTCTCTCTTTAGTTTTGAGAAAAAAAACCATATTTATCTCACACAGAGAATGTTTTTTTTTCTTTCGCAAAATGCATGCAGTTTTGTTTTCTCAACCGCTTAAAGGGCCAAAAGTTACGTAGTGTCCCTTTAAAAAAATATATATATATATTTCCCGCAAACTTATAAATAGTAGTGTATATTTGTAAAAAATCCATACATTTCATTTGGGTTTCGCATTTTAAATGACATAAGGGTGATGATTTAGCATTAATTTGAATCGTTTATCATGTTGCTTTCAATAAATAGGAAAAATGTGATTGGTTACTTTTCATAATGAGTACTGCTGTGTAGTAATTTGTCTTTTTTAATAGTATGCTATACTATGACTTTTAGAAAACTTAAAAGTTTAAAGCAACCAGTTTCAGGAGATTTTTGAGTTTTCTGAACTTGTTGTAAATTGAGTTTGTTATACAACAACAAGTTGAGAAAACTCAAAAATCTTCTGAAACTGGTTGTCTTAAACTTTTAAGTTTTCTCAACTTTTTGCTTTTTTTTACAGTGTACTCATTCAACCTTTCATTGTGAATCAAACCCATGACCTTGGTGTTGCCAGCACTGTCCTCCCTCCACAATTTGCGCTGGCACGCACATCTATGCAAAAAGACAACTGTCAACTTTCTACCTTTCATCCTTTCCTCAGTTCCTAACTTAAAAAAAGATTTGATATGTTCAGAAAATTTGTTATTTAAAAAAAGAATAATACAGTAAGGCCGTAAAAGGCCATTTTAAATATCCCCTTCTATGGCACAAAACGGAAGTTGCTGGGAAATGAAATTGATGGCCTGCTACACTTGTGGTAAGATCGCTTTCGCCTCTGCTTGTGTCCAGCTGGTCAGTTTGTGGTGAGAGACGTACGAAATGCTCGGTTCTAATCTGGGCATCTCAACACAAAAACCACAAGATGAGTCCAAAACTGCTCTGGTTTCATGTTGCTTCCGTTTCCTTGCAAACTTACCATGGACCAGAAAGAAAGGCCTTAACGACAGCGCACACAAACCACAATTATAATCTAGGAGATCTTCATAGTCAGGACGCAAAAACTGAGTCAGTTTCGTGTAATAGTTAGGAAAGAAAGAGAAAGACTGAAAGAAAGGCGAAGGATGGGATGATGAGGACAGATTCCGGTCTTATCTTGACCTGTCACATCACACAAGTGAGTGATGTAGTGCTCGGCCGTGTCCATATGTCAGCGAGAGCGAGAGGGATCCCTTCTCTTATCAGCTCTATCCTCAAACAGCATGTGGTGTGTGTTTGTGTGCTCTTTGAAAGAAAGTGTGTGCATCATTTCATCATGCAGTCCTTGTGCTTGTATGATAGCACGCTCACTGCCAGGGTTCATGCTGCTTGGAGTTATTGTGCGTCATTGTGTGTTTAATGATGCAGCGAAACTCAAGTAGATAGTCATGAACACAGATCTGAAAACTGATAAAACTAGAGTTTGTACATCTATCTGAGGGTGTAATTTGAGGGTATTGGTACTTTCCTTAAACTAAAAATATATTTTCAGTCTACTTCTTATGTACTTCTCAGAAATATACTTAAAATTACACTTATACTTGGCTTAAACTGACAGAGAAGTCTTAGTATATTTGGCCTGTATTGTGCTCAATCTTTTGATCGTGATAAAAGTACAATTAAGTAGGCTTTTCTAAGTATACTTGTCTTGTAGTTGTTTACTTTTTTGA